>JASAOA010001598.1:0-23131 GCA_030849815.1 Vickermania spadyakhi | reverse complement strand
GTCTGTGTACGGATGAGGTTGTACGTACTTGCTACGCACTGAAAACTAAATGAAGATACTTTTGTTTGCAATATGACAAATAATTTTGTGATGAATATTTTTTTACAGTGAAAAATGTTGTGTTTTTTTAACAACTGAACTACTGGAATGAAAAAAGACGTAGAAATAGAATATCAGGAAAAAAGAGCTTCATCTTTGCTTTCGTTTAAGGGAATATTATCGTCTTTTCATTTGATGAAGAAGAGAACGTGGGAGTAGATGTCAGACCGAAAGAAAAGGTTTTGGTGTTTACGTTACTGAAAAAAGAAAATGAAGCTTTTGTGACGGGTCGAGTAATGCCCAGTCCTCCTTCTGGACACCGGCACGAAGTGGAATTGGCGCGACGTGATCGGCATAGTACGGAGCATTCTGCAGCAGCGGCCACATGGTCGCTAAAAAACCGGCTTTTGCGACCAACGAAATAAAGTCCAACTGCCAGAGAGCGTCCACCAATCCGAAATCTATCGTATCTTGAGGATGCGACTCGATTCGTTGGATCAGCGCTTTACCAAAGATGGGAAGATCGTGAGCAATATTTTCTCGAAGAAAAAAACGGTGGAACACGGTGCAAGAGTCGCTGTCCAGCAACGTGAAGTCGAGGGGGTACGGTGCTCGAAGGCAAGCGAGCAAACACCCTAGCGGCGCGTCCGGCATCAGCAGATGAAAAATCGTACGGGTGCTGGAATAACTGCGAAAGTTCAGGTTGGCCTTCTCGACTTCGACCAGACGCGCCACCACTGCTGTCCGAACCGGCAGTTTGCTCATCACCACCCGCATCAACACGCACGTACTGCGGCTCTCCGAGTACAAGACAATATCATTAAACTTGTCGCCGCTCATGAAATGGGAATTAACCTTCTCTTCTTCACGTTGAACGGCCTCCCAGTCCCACTGCCACACCGGTATAGTGAGCTTCAGGCTCGATTGCTGGTAGGGCTCAACTTTTTTCAACACAGGCCACAGAGTAGACAAACACCCCATTTCAGCCGCCTGGGAGACAAAATCTTGACGGGACTGCCCATTCGCCTCCCAGCTAAGTACATCTTCGACGTGGCTGTTCACACGGTCCACTACACACTGCAGCGCCAAAGCCGCTTCGTCATCGGCACTGCGCAAGCAAACTCCAGAAACTGCAACGGTCAAATTCAGCTTATCAGGAGACTCCAAAAGCGCTTTCACACACGCCAGCGGTGCCGCTGACAAGGCGAATTCCATGAGTTCACAGTTCAGTACAGAGGAGTAAAAATGAACATCTGCAAAGTGCTGCACCGCGTGTTTCACTGTCTCGAGCAAGTTGGTTGAGCAGTAGCGTTCTGCAGGCGCAGAGCGATGGACTTCATCTTCCTGAAAGGACGCCTGGTAGTGCTCCAGCGCGTGCAGAAGCTGCACCGTATGGGGATGAGACGCTTGGAGTGGCTTATCACGAAAGAAGCAGCCCTGCTCCTCCTGTTTGAGTGCAGACCAGTCCCTCCAGTGAACGGGAGATTGAAGACGAACGGGGGCTTTCGCGGAGGCCATCGCAAATGGTCCCAGCCGCTTGCGAACAGCCTCGTCGGAGGTGGAGGTGGCAGCTTCACACAACACACGCCAAAATGGAACCAGTAGACCCTGTTTTGTCGCTGCAAAAGATAGAAAATGATACCCCTGGACGTCTTCACTCCCCCAATCGACCTCATCACTGGGGTGAGTGACGAGACGCTCTACGATGCAACGAAGCACGGCGGCAGCCTCCTGAATTGCCCGCTCCCTCTCCCCTCTTCGCTCTTGTGGCGCGTTCACCAACGCCGGATCGCTGCTTTCCCACCTGTCCAGGCGTTCCGACACGTAATGCAATGCCGTTTTGTGAAATTTCCCCTTGACAGAGAAGTTCAAGCGATGGGGTACAGCGAGACAAACCTGAACGCACGCTAAACTCCCATGAAGAAGGACAATGCCAAGAATGGTGTTCGGTACCACATTTGGCACGGACTGGCATAGTTTCGCCCCCGCATCAATCCCTCGTTGAAGCACAGCCGGGTCTAAGCGACTTATGGGTGCATTTCCATCCGAAGGCGCTGTGGTTTCGGATGTAAGAAGCGGATTCACCGCCAATGATGTCTTTCTCCCCCCTTCCACAGACGACACCACAGAATCTAACTCCAGAATCGCATCACTCAGGTTGCAGCAGTACGCGGCTAGCAACTTGGTCACATTCTTACGGTGTAGTAACGGTTCTCTTTGCTGTTGGGCACACGCACATGAGAGTGGTAATTCTACCTCTCTCAAGGGTTTGTTCGAGATCATTTAATGAGGATTGCTGCCTGATTTGTATGAAGATACATACGTCTTCCTTCACCAAATTTAAGGTAAATGGCAAATATACTGCACGATGTACTAAAATCAGAATATTGAATTGCTTTCGGTCTCCTACAAAATTGCGAGAGGAAAAAAGTGGTACGGTACTCCGTCCAAACAATAATAAACGTGTTCTTGAAAAAGAAACAATAGTTTTGTATTTTAATATGTATTGACTGCAATACTATATGGAAAAAAATAATAACTAATGAGCCACGTTTCTGTTTGCTTGTTTTGTGTTGTTAAGTTCAAAGCGTGTGTTTATTTCGCAACCCGTTGGTGAAAATGGTGACAAATAAAATAATTTCATGAAATATGACAGCTGCAATAGCCTATTCCGACTACAACTGCTGGATCTAATTAAATATAACGAAAAGGAGAAGGAAAAGGAAAGAAAAGAAAGAATTAGATTTCAAATTGTAGAAACAAACAAAAAAAAAAAAGAAGGTGCGGACATTCTAGATTCACCTCCTTATTGTTTTCATTATCTCAATTTCTAATCCTCTACAAATAACAATCAATCTACAATATATAGATGGTAAATTGAATGCGTTTACTCTTTTTTTTTTTTTTTCTTGTTGTGTATGTGTGGAATATAGATGCCGGATGATAGTCCATATTTACAGTTTAACGGCATTCTTCTCTCATTTAAAGAACATTGCAATTATTACATCTTAAGTTTATTATTATTCCTTTTTTTGTTGTTGTTTGTGTGTGTGAAATAGGAGGTGGATCTACAAATGAGAAGTCTTATGAGCGATGTTTTAGGAACACTTTACCCATTTTCTATTCTCCCTTCACAAAACGGTATTTCCTCTTTGTTGTTGTCGCTGTTCAAAGCGAGAGAGAAAGCACAAGAGAAGAGTGTTCACACTGGACGTGAGAATTCTACGCTACTTTCCAAACGGATTATCAAAGAACTCGTTTCGATCCTCCTCAGGCAGCGCATCCCAGTCCCAGCGGTGAACTCTGTGGGAAAGCCGAATCCTGCCGCTCTGGGGAGCCTGTGCTTCCATCTCTTTACGCTGAGTCTTTGTCTTTGCCACAGCCGCTGCATCGCCCAACGCCTTCGCACGCGCCTCACGTATATTCTCCACGGCAAGCCACCGCACCACCGGCCAAAAGAGCGAGAGCTTCTGGTGGATGGCGGCGTAGGTGAAGAAATCCAGCGTCAGACCGCCTCTTTCAGGGCCAGAGAAGAGATCTACCGAATCTCTCACTTCCACGGTGGCCTTCTCGTGCCGCTGGGTGATGCACACGAGCATCTGCCTCGCCTCGTCGCGATCGTGGCGCTCACAGAGCAGATGCAGCGGTGTCTTGCCATTCGCATCTCGAAGGGTATAGTCCAGCGTGCGGGTAGTGTGCCGGACCGCCGCCACCACACACGGTAAGGTGCCCTTCGATACGATGGTGTGCAGGATGGTCTCCCCTCGAAAGCGGACCTCAAAGTTCAGATTTGCACCATCCCTCACAAGCCCCGCGACTTCCGTCGGTTCATCGATAGCCGTCGCACAGGTGAGACGAACCAACGCCGCCGTGCTCCTGGGTTCGTGCCAGAGCCTCAAATCGTTTCGTTGAAAGTACTGATCCTCGCCGATCTTTTGAAGTCGTTCCCAGTCAAAATCCCACATCACTGTAGTGATGGGAATGCGCAGCGGCGTCGCGTTCCCCGCGGTGGCTGAAGGGGGTCTGTTGGTTCGCACGGGGGCTTTGAAGTAGCAGTTTCCTGGTGTAATGGGGATCATGTTTGTGTCCGTCGAATGAGAGGGGAGCAAACGAATGTAGTGAGGAACCGTGCGGAGAAGAGGCCACACCGCGCTGAGTATTCCCAGCGCAGCAGCATAGCTCACAAAGTCGCACCCCAAGGGCTTCTTACTCTTCCAGTCGATCCCTCGGTCCTCCATGCTCCATGGTATCCACCAGGCGTTGCTCTGTAATCCACATGTGCCAGGCTGTTCTGGTTGGTGTCGCAGTGGGTGCGCCACCCCATCAGGATCGTACAAAGGGTGCTGCAAAGATCGTTTCAAAAACAGTTCCAGTACTGCCGCTGCATCCGCCTCGAACACGCGCTCGCACAGGCGATGCGCCGGAGTGCGTCCAGTCTCATCAGCGGACGTCAAGTCCACTGGGAGAATTGTCCGCAGAGCCTCCCGCACGCACGGCACACACCCACGGGAGACCAGAATGTGGAGCACACTCTGGCGCAGCGCCGCCGGCGTGGTGTTAAAGGCCATCACATCCCCCCCCTCACTGACATAGCGCTGCACAGAGCCTGGATGGGGCGAGGGCTGCTTGGCGTGCTGCAGCAGGAGCGCATTGACGCGGTACTTCTCCGCAGCCGCTTCCTCGACGGAGTCGAACACACGCCAAACAGGAAGCATTTCGACTCACGTAGATTTTCTCTCTCTCGGCGTCTCACACTTGTGTTAAAATTCCGCGCCGAACACGCACACCCCTTTAACTCCGTTGACAAAGCCGATCGAGCGGAAGCGACAAAATGTGAACGAGTTACAGTTCAAAATATTTTTTATAGCAGAGTCGAAGAGAATAAAGGAATAGCCCGTAAAAAATATTTTTTTTAGAGGCGAAAATAGGAAAGGCGACGTGTTGGAGCGCGACGAAGCTAAATGACGCAGCTAAAGAAGACTGCCGAATTAGAAGAAAAAAGTGTAGGTAGGCCCTGCAGTAATCTATCAAAAACGTTGATACGGAAGCAGCGGTGCACCGAAAACTTCAAAAGAAAGAAAAAATGACTGACAAAACAAACGCTATACAAGAAAAAAAAAGTTCCAAATGAAAAAAAAACTATGCATCACACACTATTAGAAAAAAAAAAAAAGACAGCAATAATTTTCAGCAACGAACACTATGTCTATATGGAACAGGGATATAAAATTATTTCAGCAGAACAGCAAATATATATATATATATATATAATAGATAGATAGATGCTGAGAAAAGGAAGTAGGAGCACACCAAAACACGAAATGCATCACCCTTCCAGCAATAGACCAGAATGCAAAACACAGCATTGAAATAGAACACCTATTCTTCATTCCAAAGTTCAAAATGCCCTCTAGGTGGTTTTCAATGCGGCGTATCCTGCAGTTTCACCTTATCTGTAGCGTGATGCTAGGGAGTGCAGTATTTGCAAACCCATCCTACAAGAGTAAAGAGGCTGCGGAGTAGCACGTGGAAGTGGATAAGCAACGCCGTCTCATCGCAAGCTTGGACAAGCTCTATTTTTCCACCGAAGATAAAATAGAAAAATAGTGGTGTCTCCCTACTCGCTACATGGCTTTCATTCGACACTTTTGCACTGACTTCACGGGTGGATAGACTAAAGAAGGGCGAGGGCGTTGAAGACAATTCCGTGCAGCGATCAACGTCACCCTGGAATAGAAAAGTAGTATCTACTCACTGGGGGGTGTGACGGCGGCATTGTCCACCATCAGAAAAACGGTTTTTTTTTTTCTATTTAAATAAGATAGTGGACCGTAGATAAAAGAAAGAGCAATCTAAATAAAGTTAGGAACTGCTAAAAAAGAGACAAAATCTTTAAACTTGAGAACAAGAAAAAGAATAAATCAACGAAAAAGGGCAGCACAAAAATTATTCTTTTCATGTTGTTGCAATGGGGTCTCTATGGAGAGTGACATATCAATTTATCACTAGCCAAATTTTTTTTAGAGAAAAAGACACAAAAACTTCATTTTAGTTTACGCCTTGCCTACCGACTACGGACTTCAACGTACACTGTACACATTCGATATCACAAAAAAAAAAATTCTTTCTTCCATACTCCTATTTAAAGAAGAGAATTAATAAGGCAGGCGTCATCACAGATGAGGAATTATATATACGTCTATTTAATGGAACATGGAACAAATAAAAATATATAAAAAAGAATGCGAAAAAAGAAGTCATCTTTACAATGTGACAGGCACACTATTCGTCTGAAAATGTTCTCCTTCATGAACGCCGCACCAAAATGTAACTTTTCAATTACCTTTAAAACTCATTATTTATCCCAGGACGATGCACTTCTTTTTTTTTCGTTTCTTGCTCCTTTATATGGAGGCTGATTCTATAGTTCTGATGGAATATACTCCATTGAATAATAAAAATAGCAAATCAATATCAGAAGAATAATAAATAAAAGAATAATGATTCTTTTACAACTATATACCAAGCATAACAAAAAAAGAAAAAGGGAAAAAAGTAGGATGTGCATCATAATACCTGCCCAACAATAATGTGCAGAGAGAAGAAATTATTTTCTGAACACTCTCCTCAACATTTCTTTTCTTCCTTCTCATATTCATTTCGCAAAATAAGAAAAATAATATTTTAATTGATAATAATTTAATAGAATTCCCTGTTCGAGCACAACTCCTTTAACAAATTTTAAAAAATATAACTACTCACTACTGGAAGCGGAGGTTTCCGTAGAAGTCAATTCGACAGTTCCGAATGCCGTAAACCCTCACTGAGTCGACAAGGAAACGGTGGCCGCTCGATAAATTGTCTTGTAACCCTTCATACTAATACTCGCACTTGTAGGCTCCGCTCCACCGACACAAATTTCACATCGTTTGGCGCCTTCACCGGATGCAAGAGCTGGAAACGGCAGCGGTCCTCCTGGGGAATACACTCCCAGTCCTCGCACCGCACCTTGCTGTGGATGCGAAGCGGCTCCATCGGACTCGAGCGCATGAAGTAGTCCGTGCTCCGCTCCTTCAGCACGCCCCACACCACTGACAGACGGCCGAACGCAGCGGCCTCCGAAAGGAAGTCCCGTGATGACTGGTTCCGCAGGCTCCAGTCCACCACGTCCAGCACCTCCCCGGTCTCCACCCGCTGCAGCTCCAGCCGGTCCAGCACCAGGTTCAGCATCGCACGCACCTCCATCGCCGTCTTTACTTCACCGCCGCACAGGAAGTGCAACGCGTTCCGACCGTACGCAAAGTCGCTCTCCGTCAGGTCGATCCGCATTCGATCAACGCTGAGGCCGCAGAGCGCAGAGCCCCTCGAGCCTCCCTCAGTACCGTACGGGAACAAGCATGCCGCTACCCGGTCCACGTCACCGTGAAGCAGAAAGCGGTGCAGCAGCTTGATTTCACCAATGGGGTCGTCGTAGAGCACGATATCGTTGAGCGACATCCCGTCACCCAGCGCGGTCTGAATGCACCGCTGAACGACTGCGGGGTCAGGGGTATCCATCCAGGACAGCTGGCACAGCTCCGCCACCGCCATCGCGCCGGGCGTCTCCTCCACGCCGATCAGCTCACCGCCGTGCGGCTCGTCCATGAAGAAGTCGAAGTCCTCCGCACGCGCGGCACCGCTCTCCAGCGCGTCGGGCGGGAGAAGCCGACTGGCGCACCACTCCCTGCGGAGCTGTCGCCAGTCGCTCTCCCACACCAGCCCGGTCAGCGGTAGCGGCTCCGTACGGTCGGCGAAGTACGGCAAGTGCTTCACCAGCGGCCAGACCACCGACAGCTTCTGGTGCTCCGCCGCTATCGTGATCAGGTCCTTCTCCAAGTTACTCCGTACTTTAAAGTCTACCATGTCCTCTGGGTGCGTTTCAAGGCGGCGTACCAGAAGCTTCACCATCTCTCGTGTCTCACTGGGTGATGGAAAACCGTTGCAAGCAGTGGTGAAGGGCGTAAAAAACGACCCGCACAACACGTTGAAATCAATCGGCGCGGTGGTCTCTAAACATGCCATGATGTGGTCTATTTTGGCGCAGCGAATAAAGATAGTAATAATGGGAAAGCGATCCATTATCCTGTACGAGACATTTGCCCCTGCACGGGCGCATTCTCGAACAAATTCTGCAGGCGGAAAGTGCCGTGGCGGCTTGCACGGGGCGCCGAGGGACATATGACTCACACAGCACTGAATCAGTCGTTCCGTGGGAGGATCGGGTGCCGGCAACTTCGGCGTAAGCACGTGTGTTGAGGACATCCTGAGCGGCAGGCTCGAGATGAATGTAGTACTGCCCTGTCACTTTATTTAGGGACCCTAATCCCTAGAGAACTGTCTGTCGCAGTCGATTTGCCTTACTTCTACACGGTATGTCCTGCAATCTTTAGTATGCAGTCTTAAAAAAACTTTCGACAAGCGATTTCACCACTAAAAATATGAGATATAAAACACAAAAATATCGGTTGCGCGAAACAAAAAAGAATTAAAAATTAAAAAAAAAACTCTCCAGAGTTTCCTATTACACTTGTACAAATTTCCAGAGAGTCTATGAAACAAGCGAAGTATAATTTACATGGCTACATTATAATATCACCCAATTCTTCACACATTATTTATTTAAAATATTTTTCCTTATTTCGACATCAATAAGTAATACAGAATGGCTTCAAACCTTCCATAATTTTTGAAACTGTAAGCTAGAGTTTTCATTTCCTATAAAAGAAAGTAAGTCAAGTTCGCTATAATGTTTGGAGAATACTAATTATCGACGCAATGATTGAAGTCCAATGACTAAACTGGAAACATTCTATGAAATATAAATATAAATATTAATTGACTAAAATTGAACGTGGAGCTGGAGATCCTTTCAATTAAAACGTAGCCCAGGGCCGCGAGGGGTTTCATTGACAAAAAATCGCTGAATTTTAAAAAATAATCAGAATATGGAAATTCGGGAAAAGGTAAACTATACAATTTTGATTGAAGCCTACTCAAACGATAACAGAGAATCCATCTGTAAGTACCTGGGAACATAAGTCAAACGAAGCGATAATATTGCCATAATTTTTACGGAACCATTTTTCAATGGATAACACTCACGGATGGCACTTATTAATTGTGTATTCGGTAACCATCATAATGTAGGAAGTTCAAAGGTTACAAAGCAGTACTTTTCCAAAACGCCGCTCCCGTTCAGCACGCAAGCTGATCATATTAAAAGCATTTTATTTCAGAAATGGAAAAAAGGAATCAAGACACACGAAAAAAGAAAAAGTGTCAGCGAAATGAGCTTCAGCTGCTTTCTGGACATTGAGTGTATGTCGGCCATCTATTATAACACAATAAACGGAAAACTCACTCAGGCTATAAAGGAGTACTTGTTAAAATTGTATTGAAATGTCGCGCCACATCGATCCATGGACGCTGTTCCATAGGGATTTACTCCCAGTCTTTTGGTTCTACACGGGGTACCTGCAGATTTGTGTGTCTCAGCTAGTTGTGAAGCACAGTATTCTCATTTTCATCACATTTAACTAGCATTTAACAGGCTAGGCCATTCCAAGAGTGCTGGCGGTATTTCTTGACCTCAAAACCCTATCGCCTGTGCCAAGAGAAATTTCGACCGTCTCCCAGTGAACCGGGTACTGGTCAAGAACATTATATCCGCACCTTCAGCAGCAAGTTTGAGAATCACAGAAGAGGGTAAGCACTGTGGGAATACACGAGTCAGTAGACTTGTGGGCATCCTGCCGTTGTAGACGTTCGACAAACGATCGATGCAGAACATACTTTGATGGTTTGGGCTTACATCATTCCAGTCCTACAGTCGAAAGGAACACTTCAACAACACGATTGGCTCTTCACTTCACCACTAATCTCAGGGAGGTGACACATAATCGGCCACACCACAAACAGGAACTGATGGTTCGCAGGACACGAGAAAAAAAGTTCTCTCCGTCGTTGTTTTTCAGCCACCAGATTCTCTCATTCGTTCTATTCTGGGTAGAAGTAATGTGCCGCACGACAGCTTCCATGATTCGTCTCACGTACTCCTCAGCTCTCTCGTTGTTGCCACCGTCCCCAAGACTTAGCAAATGAAGTACAATGGTGTTGCCGGTTGGATTTTTTGTAGTGTAGTTGATCCGATGATTCGTTTCTAGGCACATTCTCCAGCTGACGAAGAGAAATAAGCTGCTGCAGGATCGATTCGTGCGTCTTTCTAAACCCCAAACTCAGTCTAAGTGACACACCCACATCGCGGCTCACAAGAGAGCGTACAAACTCTGTAGAAGAAGGAAAATCCGACAATGTCTGACAAGACGGCTTGCATAGCTTCTCAGTCGCAGTCCTGGGTAAGAACTTCTTTCCACTCAAAGAATCTCTAAAGTAGCGCACATCTGCGTAGGAGAGAGAGAAAAGAATAAGGTGAATGTCCATATCCATCCATTTTAGTGATCCAGAAGTGCTGCTAAAGCAGCCACCCACTTAGTGAGCGAAAAGGTCTGGCATGTACCCATGCTTCCATATTCGGTGTAGTTCTCCCTCGTACCTTCATCACCGATTCATACTTTGTGCGTCCAGTATACTCATCTGCGCCAAAAATGTACCGTTTTGCAAGTCTTCTTTTCGGTGATTTTGTCCGACTGCGATGGCTTGCCTATCAAGATTTTCGAAGAAGAAGTTAGGGCACACATGTACGGACGTGATTTCTCCAGCTTCATCTTCCTTGTCTATTTCAGTCGGAAAGAGGATGTACAGCAGAATGCATGCGATTTAACATCCGTGAAGGATAGAGAAACAGGTAAAAACAATTATGTTTTATTAACAAAAAACCATTGATTAAAACGTCTCGGTTCGATCTACGCCACAGGTAAGATCGAATCTTTTCTGATCCTCGAGAGGAATTTGATCCCAGTCCTTCATCTTCACTGGATGCGTGATTCGGATCGGGTGGCCGCCGAGAAGACCTCGAATCGGACCCAACACTCGATCCATTCCACCTCTCCATAGCCCTGCCGTGTAGTACTGCACGGGGTATTCGTGAAAAACGAGGCGCACCCAAACGGCCAAATGCCCCCAAAAGGCAGCCCATGAGATGGGGCTGTGACCCTCGCTGCATGGTTGTCCCCAGTCCACCTTGTCGTCACGGTGGCGATCCAGGCGCTGAATTAACAGGGAAAGAAGTCGATGGACATCCCCTGGGTCATCTTTACGAAAAGGGATCGCATGCAATGGCGTCCAACCATTTTTATCCGTGAGGGTGAGATCGAGTCGCGTGGGAGAGCGCAGGAGCCGTTCTACCGTTCCAGGGGGGTCCCAGTAGAGCGCGAAGGTTAAGATCGGTCGGCGGGACCAGTAGGCCGCGCGATAAAGAACATCCGCCCCTGCCGCCACGCACCGCTCCACCTCCTCCGCGTCGGGCAGCGGTACCGCCGTGAGCGCCTTCCAAAGCTTTCCGGTCTGCTGGTCCCCCTGATGAAAATACTCCACCCGTGTCGTGTCCAGCCGCTCCTGCTCCTCCGGTCGGAGTGCATTCCAGTCCCACATCCACACCTCCCCTTTCAACGGGATGAGATCCACATTATCTTCAAAATACGGCAAGTGCTTCACCAGTGGCCAAACGACATGTAAAAGAAGATTTTTAGCCGCAAGAGACAGCACGTCCAGCGCATCCCAGTCCACGGTGTCTTGAGGGTGACGCTCAAGGCGGTCGACCACCGCGTCCAGCAGCACCCGGTTAAACGCTTCACCAACCGTTCGTCTCGACGTGCCCACCAATGAGTGAATCGGGGTTTGCCCATTACCGTCTGCAATAGTGAAATCAAGCGGTTGTGGGCTTCGCAAGCAGATCAAGGCCGCCTCCTGATACCCGTGTTGCATAAAAAAAGAGAGAATCGGTACCGCACAGCAGCGATGACTTTCCGGGTCTGTGGGCAGTCGGTGCATCACATCCGCGCCACGGTCGACAAGGGTCTCTACAACGGGTAATGCAAAAGGAGCCCCTTGCTGAACTAGCTCTACTAACGCCACAGTGGAAGGATCGCTCATGGTAACTCAAAGACAAAAGTCTACTATTTATTTCAATTGTTGATTGATATGTTGTCCTTTTATTATTATTATTATTTTGTTTTTTTGGAGAGGCGGTACTAATTAGATATATTTTTTTTGAAGCTTGCGTAGTGAATGATAAGAAAGGAGGTAATGGAAGGAAAGATGGATAGATGGATAGATGGATAGAAGAAAATGAGATCATTTTCGGTCACGCTTGTATGAATATATTCTTTCTTTTCTTTCCTATATTGTTAAGATTTTTAACTCTTTTTTCAGAAAAGAAAGTGATTCTTTTAGAAATCCTCCCACCCACCCCCGAGTACCCACCTCGAATTGGACTCGTGGATTAAATAATACACTCAACGGGATTTTTCTTTGCACATCGCAACACACTGTTTTTTCTATATGTACAGATTAAGACAAAATATAAAACTTAAAAGTAATTAATTCGCTGGTTTTTAAAGATTTTTCATATGAGCATGCTATCCGATATAATATAATGTAACTTCCGACTGCACCTTTTATTCTTGGCTGTTTTGTTTTCCTATTTTTTTATTATTGACTATGCTTTTGTACTGTTAGCCGTTACAGATCCACAGCAGTTAAGACAGGAAGTACATAAAACAGAAAAGAGAGGTTTGAAGGTTTGTGAAGAGTTCCGATAGGAGGAAAATGAACTGATGAAACATTTAAAAAACAAAAAAAAGAGAAGAAACGAAAGAAAAATGTAAAACTCATTTTAAAATACCTTAAACAGAAAACAAACGGCCCAAAACGGAAAAACTAGAACTAGAACAGTTTTATCGCATTAAAATATATAGATGTGTATATTGAGGTACATATATTTTAAAAAATTAAGTTATAAAGACAAAAGCCAGTCCGCTTCTTATGTTCCTGATCATTTCTAACACAGTCGAAAAGAAACAAAAATACTAAAAGCAAACATCTCTACATCACCGCTCCTACACTTTCTTTGAAAATGATGATCTGGCATTCCAATACTTCGAACTTCACACAAAGAAACTATAATTAACATAATCATTGCAGTGATGCATCGTATTGGATATTTCTTTACTCTGCCTCTCCCCACACTGTCAAATTGGGTGTCCGGAACGCCAACCCAGATATAGCGGGCACACAATCACCGTCTAAAAGCTGCTGCACCATTGAGCTCTCTCCTGCGGTATAGGAGGAACACTAGGCATCAAATAAGAAGCACGGAAGAAAACAAACAGAAAGAAATTACGGAGAGAAAATTACTGCTCTGTCTGACCTTTCATTTTTCTTTAATTGGTCTTTTCTCTGTATTTCTGTACATGAAGTTTTTTTCCTCATTTTTTGTGCAGTCATAATATTTCTATTATTTTTCGAAACTTATCAATATATATTTTCATTGCAATCCTAAAAAAGGAAAAAAGAGCGAAGAGGGCGAAAAAAAGTGAAATTACAAAAGGAGTTGGAAATGCCTTCTCCAGAAAAAACCATTTAAAAAATCTTGCTCTTCTTCGACTGAATTGGAAAGATATAAAATCAAAAAAAAAATATTGTACACAAAATTCAGTTCTTTCATCACTGAAACTATATGTAAACTGCAGCGACCATGAAATAAACAAGCAGAAAAATATAGCTCCCGAAAAAAAAAATAACTCAAAAAAAAGAATTGAACCTCATCGAAAGCTAAATATGATAAACGTATTCCCTATGCAAAAGCTAGTGGTACCGAAGCTCTCCTAAAGGCGGTTCAGTTCACGGCCTGTACTTCGGTATCTTTGATTAAACCCATTCGGAGCACCATTCGTGCCTGATCTTGCACGGGAATTCGAGCCCAGTCCGACTCCCGAACTTTACAACAGATATCGATCGTTCCGACGCCTCCCTCTTTCTCCACAAGCTGCGTAAAGTACGGAATCGATAATTCATGAAACACCGTTTTAAAGAAAGTGGAGAGGTGGCCGAAGCTCGCGGCAGCACTGATCGCGTCAATGCCCAATCGGTTTCGGTGTCCACAGTCCACAGAAATGTCCTGTTTCCCGTGTCTCTGCCCCCGACGGTTCAGAAGACAGATCAGCGCCTGCACATCGTCCGACTGCACATGCTGCCCCACCGTAAAAAAGAGTGCGGTGCTTTTATCCCTGTCCCCAATTCGAAAATCCATCAGGAGCGGGGACTCGAGCAGGACCTCCACCACCACCACCCAGCCCCGGTCCATCATTTCGAGCAGCAGCGGGCGAGTGAACTCTCGACTGCACCGCCACATGATATCCGCTCCCTGATCCACCAAGCTTCGGATCTCCTCCAAGCCCTGAGGCTGCTTACGGGCCGAGCGGAGCTGCCTCCACAGCTTACCGGTGGAGCGGGAGGCATCTCTCCAGTTTCGAGGCTCATCAACTTTGAAGCGCTGCTGCTCCACCTCTCCCAGTGCCTCCCAGTCCCACGCCCACACCTCCCCTCGCAGAGCAATCGGCTCGACCTGATCCGCAAAGTACGGCACCTCCTTCACTTCCGGCCACAGCGTGGATAGGAGCTGATGATGCGCGGCGAGAGAAATAAAGTCCAAGATTTGGAAATAGATGCCACAAGTTTGCTTCCAATCAATACGATCTCTTGGGCACCGAATTACACGCTGCACAATTGCTTGGATAACTTGTCTGTTGTACCCCATTCCTGTCGAACTCACTGTCGAGACGGCGATGTGAAGCGGCGTAGCAGTGCAAAAAATGGCGACGTGGGTGAAGTCCAGCGGCGCAGGAGACAGCAGACATATCTTCACCGCGTCGAGCATTTCTTCGGCGATCAGAAAATTGAGTGCCACCTCTCCCAAATCGATCTCATCGTCGTCGTCGTCGTCGTCGATGTCATAAAAGGGGTCAGCCGTATCGATAGACACCGCAGCACTCATATTGGGCAGCAAAGCCATCACATCTGCCCCGCGAAGCACGAGCTTTTTCAATAGTTCGAGCGCAAGTGGGGTTTCTCGACTGCCAGACGCATAATCATTGATCAATGTGACAAGCTTCTGGGTGTCCTCTGAATTGATTTGCATGATAAGCGCGAATGAAAAGCACTAAAAAAAGAGTGGAAAAGTTAGGATTTATGTATAATGAAAGATAATACTGTAAAATAGTGTGTAGTAGTGTTTGTCAGCTTCTGTTTCTTCCAATTTGTATGAATAGTGGTTTATGAGATGCAAGAAATCTATTCAGGCGTCTCGTCTTTTTTGACCCTTTGATGAAATGCCTGCCACAAAGATTCTCTGCGTTCGATCAAATGAAGAGTCTTAAATGTCTGAACTAATTCCTCTCTACGCAAAAAGTTTACTTAAAAGAAAGTGAGGGAAAAACTCTTCAGAGAAGAAAAATGAAAGACAATTAACAATAGTTCTCTTTTCCTTAGATAGTTGAACGTGAGAAAAACAGCAGTTCGGTTCGTTATCATCTGGTTATTTGTTTGCTTTTCATGTGGTTTCTCGTTGTTCTTTAGGATAAATTTAGTAGTTCTGTACACACAAAAAAGGATCAAATGGATTCAGACAGTCAGAAGGAACCAATATCAATCGAAGAAAAGATCAAAACAGCGCTCAAAGTAGTACAGAGACAATTTTTTATCCTTCAGCTCGTTTATATACGATTTTTTTTTTTTGGGGGGGGGGTTGCTTTAATCTTCCAAGGGTACTCCTGTTAACCAAAAAACTAAGCATAGAGAAATGACAAACCTTTAAAATATATTGTAATAATAATTTATTGCTATCGAAAAATTAGTAACAGGCATCCTTTTCCATATTTTCTATTCTTCTTCTCTCTACATATAATAAAAATACTAATAATAAAAGCAAAGCAAAGCTGTTCGTCCGCCACTAAAATAAATAAACGCACCAATGAAAAGAGAGAATTTCACTTTAATTTATTCTCCTGAACTCAAAAATAGTATAAATAGTTTGATTACTTCGACTCTTACTTTCAAAAAGACATAAAAATCATTATTCTCCGCGTGTTAATTCTCCCATAGACTACAATTACTATTCATAATTTCAGTTGAATTCATATGATTTTACATAATTGTATGTTCTTCTCTTCAATGGTCTTCTCAAGAAGAAATTTATGTGCACGTCATCCATGGGCATCGCTCCGAGCAAAAGAAGAAGCCAAACTAGAAGATGAAAAAAAAAAAGATAGTTGTACATCTTTGGCCGATGTGGGGTATTTTTCATCTATTTATATTATATTTGCACAAGTAATTTATTTTATAACTCCAAATGACACATATCTTCGTTCGGTGTTTGATATACAAGTGGCACCAGAAGAAGAAACATGACGCTGAGGCTGTCTCATAACCGAGTCTCACACTCTTCTGGAGCACCTCAATCTTCACGGTTCATTTTGTTCACCTTCGTACGCGTACGCTGGTGGTGTGGTGCAGCAGTTGTACAGATAAGAGAGATATGAGTCAGTTTAAAATTCTAAAAAGTATCATTAAGCAAATAATAAATACAGCAATAATAATAATAATGTGTAATAAAATTGATTAATTAATAATGTTGTCTCCTTTTGCATCTTTCCTCCGTCTTTTTTTCCTAGTATGAGCGAAGACAAAAAGATAAAGAAAACGTCGAACAACCTCTCAAAGATAGAAAGGGCTGTTCTGTTTGTTGACTTGATAGCTGATGCACATGCGTTGCCTACGCCACACTAAACATTCTCAAGGGTAACCCCCTTTGACGTGCAGCATTCAAGTTTCAGTGACCTATGCTACGACATAACGCTGATCCTCTCTCTGAGCTGCGCCAAGGAGGTTGGCAATAGAGTGCTGGTGGTACAACTCAAAGTACAAATGGCGCACGAAAACGTTGGACCCCACACGCCGAGTGTGCAAATAAAAAAAAAAGTTCCACAGCAATGCAAACTTTCCACGCCGAGCTGCAATGCTCCTCCACCCCCCACTCTCCGAGGGCTGCTGGACGCAGAATACCACTTCTTTCAGAAGCTCATGTATAAAGGCATCTGGAATTGTTAAATCACACAAAAATTGAGGTAGAGACATCATAAAGAGGCCTTTTTTGCTTTCGCAAGCAGTAACGTTCCTCTCGCAGCTGCTCACGTGCATCGTGGATAAAGAGCAGCAAAAAATAATTTGGATACGATAGATTTTCGAATTAGCTATCAAAGTGCCTTGTGTCGGTGGAGGCTTTAGCTTTAAAAAGCCACCCAATGTGACATTAGCTGATGAACCCTAATCATCCGTAGCATCTATCCCACAGAAGAACACCCATAAGACGATGCCGCACTTCATCCGATCCACCCCAACGGGCATCTCTCGTCTGTTCCCTCCATAAAGAGCAGTGGCAGTCTCCTTGCAGGGTGAAATATAAAATTTGTAGTCAGGAAGCGTTCGTCAGCTGGTGAAGAAAACTATCAAAGTTATCTCTTCATTGCAACGTTTCACGAGAGCATTTGAACCCTATTGCACATGGAACTTTAACGCTTTTAACGAAAGAACTCATTAGTAGTGATGGCTTTAGCATATTTGAATTCGATTGAGGCGTATAAAATTGTACATGGCCTTTTTCAATTAATTGGCTCAAAAAGAGAAGCAAAAGAGCCACTGTAGTTTCTCACTGGAGACGAAAGAAAAGGACGATGTGAAACCTTTCTTTCGTCTTTTTTTAGTTCACAAAAATGAGGTGTTTAACCTACCAGTCGCATCGGCGTCAGCCATGCCACAAAAGTAAACTGTTCGTTTGACAGTTTCGTGGGTCTTACTCACAAAAAAAAAGCCAAACCATCCTTGAAACAAGATCTTGCCCATAGGGAAAAAAAAGGGTCCAGCGGGGAATTGAACCCCGGACCTCTCCCACCCTAAGGGAGAATCATGCCACTAGACCACTGGACCACAAAACCCAAAAAAATGAAATCAAAATACAAAACCAAGTGCTTTTTGTCTTTGCTATTTTTTCCGCTATTTTTCTGCTATTTTTTGTTTTACACGATTCACGGCACTCTCAAATAAATGAAAAGTGAAATCTTCTCTCATTTGTGGGAGAAGTTCTAACGTTCGGTGGCATGCATCTCTCGCATTCTTCGCATGAAAAGAATTCTCCTTCGATGGTCTATCTATATATTGTTTCGTCGCCTTTCTTTCTGATCGGTATAAGCCTTTCCTAATTGTGTTTTCGGAAGCACGCAGTCGTGCTTAGTCCGATATATAGACCCCATTATAACTATCACTATCGTCTTCGTAGAACCCTCCCTCCTCCTCCTCCTCGGATTCGTAGTCGAAGTCGTCGTGATCCGTAGCGAAGCCACGTTGAAGCTGAAAGCACGCTTGGTCGTCCGGAGCTAGCAACTTCCAATCCCACTGACAAACGGGGCAGGTGATCGTGTACGGGTTTCGTCTCGCTTCCACGATCGACGGCGCTGCACTGCCGGCACGCTTCAGTGAGTGCCACACAAGGGCTAAGCACTGAGACCGCGCCGCAGTACTGAAGAGAGTCTTCCCTTTTAAATCTTTCAAAGACCAGTCAATTTTATTCGCGCCACGTCCTCTGTGTTTGCACAAACGTCGTGCCACCATGCGCCAGACCTCACCCGCACCAGGATAGGGAGGAGCACCCCACACCAAGCACTGCATCAGCGAGCATGGATCTCTCCAAAAGGACGAATTAATACTGTCCATCACCGTGAAATCGATGGACGGCACCACGTCCAGCACGGCTTGCACGACTTCCACACGTCTTAAACGAAACAGGTGATGCAGCAGCCTCGTGTTGTCATGCAGCTTCAGGGGGTAGTACAATTGATTCCCTTTAGCTTTTAAATGCCGTCGCAGCTCCTGCACCTCTTGAGGACCTCTGGTCTCTCGATCGATCCACTGGCATATCGCTGCGGTGGCGTCACTCACGTTAACAATCGAATCTTCGCCGTATTTGAAATCGAAATAGTGATGCCACTGCGCAGAGTGCAGCGCAATCCAATCCTTTCGCCACACGCAGCGGAGTTCGGCAAACGGACGCTGTGCATTGCTATTCCCCCTTTCACTTTCTGCACGAGGTGATGTCTTACCGGATGCCAAAAGAAAAGGCATCAGTTCGCGTAGCACAAGCATCAGCTTCTGTGCGCGGGCGGCGATCGAAAGAAAGTGTTCGTTATTGGAGTTCAGCCAGTGCCAGTTTACCTCATCCATGGGTCGGGAATGATGTGCAGAGGGCGTCGGTGCCGTCGTTCGGCCGCCCCACACCCGTCTCAAACGCTTGGTAAAGGCCTTCAGCAGCTGTGTGGTAACCCAATCTGGCAAGGAGTGATGGCACAGAAGGAAAAGAATGGTTTCATTGCTGAAGTCGGTTTCTTGGATACTCCCCCAACGGATCGCGTTGGGAGAATTCAAACAAATATTCCACACTCGCGGCAAAGCTGTGGCATTGCAATGGCGTAGAATGCGAAAGAGTGACCTTCCAAACGACTTATGGTTGAACATCACGTCTGCCCCCGCCATCACGTACTCGGTTAGCTTCTTTTCGTCGATTTCCTTCGAGCCACTCAACTCCGAAAGCTCCGCAGTTGAACGACTCGCCACAATCAAGTCTTCTGGAATATAAAAGTCTTGCTTCTCACTTTCCGACAGACACTCCCAATCCCAGCTCCAGACCCCATCTTCCGGAAGCTGTATCGGTACGGTGCGGTCAGCGAAAACGGGAAGATGGCGCACTAAAGGGTACAAGAGAGACAGCCGCTGTTCGAGTGCAATGACCGTGATAAAATCCCACTCCAACTTGAAATGCCCTTCATTATTCGGGTCTTGCGCATCGGCGACGAAGTTTGGTGCCACATCCTCAGGATGGCGCTCGAGGTGCTGCACGATGGCCTGGATGAGAGCTTTGGACTCCTCTCGAGAAAACACATCCGCAGAGCAGGCCATAAACATCACTGCAGATTCTTTCCCTTCGTGCTGGACCGAAAAGTCCAGTGGGAGCTCTGTTTCGAGACACGCCAGTGCACATTCTAATTCTCCAGAGTCGAGAAAGCGAAGCAAGATACTGTGATGTTCTTCATAGCCCCCCATAGGCTCGTCTGGCTCGATGTCGTCTTCCTCGGAAGAGTCCGCGTCGGAGAAATTGTCGACTTCATAGAGCACATTCGCGCCAGCTCGGACATGGTTCAGCACCTGGAAAGCGAAATGCAGCGCCTTCACTTGTCGCTCTGTGGTATGTCGCTCTCGCTGAATCCTCTTCAACTGCTCCATCTTCCAATTTAACCTTGCCGTCCTCTTTTGGCTTCGCTTCTCCATTTTAGAGATATACAAGGCGTCTTTAGGGGCCACACGAAGCAGCTCCTGTGGCGGAGGCTCCGTGATCGAAAGACAGAGCTCCCACAACTGTTGAGTCGCTAGAGCGGCTCGCGAGTTCGCCTGATCGCGGCGCTGTGACTCAAAGGCAGCCGCTCTGGGATCCACGTGACGCTCATTGAGAGAAGCACCTCTAAGCATTACAGTTTTTTCGACGAATAGTATATGTGCCCCTTTTATCAAGTAAAACCTTTACTATTATTATTATTATTTTTAAAAGGCACGAAAAAATAGCATCAAGCACAAGAAGAGTATCTACCTATCATTAAATTCATCACTGTTTCCCCTTTCTGTGCTGTCCTTTGAAGGCTTCCTTCAGTAGATTAACACTTTTTTCGAAACAGTTTGGGAGAGATTATTTTCCCTGTTGTGGCTGTCCATTCTCTTGAGAGTAGAAGTAAAAGTTGAACTTGAATGCCAAGAGAGACGCCCAAAAGCCATGAAGCGCTTCTCGTAAGACGATTAACTTTACACAGTTAATGGTTAATGGTTCATTGGGCCAAAGGCCCCAACCTTTAAGGGATGATAATAAACAATAAAAATAATCTTTTTTTTTGTAGCTTGTGAAATGAATGAAGAGGAAGGAGGAGAGAAGTGATGAAGTAGAATGAAGGAAAATAATGGTTTATATTATTTCTCGGCAATTAACTATGCTTCCCTTTTTCGCTTGTTCTTTAGATATCATAAATTTTATTCGCAAGTTGGTTTAATTGTGGCTTTGTTGTTAAACGAAGCCTCGAGTTAACATTTCTTAAATATTTTTTATTCTCCGCCCACCCACCCCCGAGGTTACCCACCTCGACAAAGACCCTTGGAATAAGGAAAAAAATCCTTAAAATTAAGAGAATATTCCAAAAGGATTAATTTGTTTACCACTTCGTGTGAACTTACCTATGTATGAATGTATCAACAGTTTGATATTGATTTGGGAAAACAATATATTAATTAATTTATGATTCGCTAGTTTTGGAACTCGCTTGTGGGATGCATGTTATTTGAAGGAGGAATGCACTTGATTACTCCTTCTTTATTCGTGTTGTCCTGAATTTTTAAACGGTCGAAGTTGAGGGTCAGTTCCCCATCCTCTACTAAACACTTTTCGGCTTCATCGGCTAAAAAAAAAACAACAACAGAAGAGAAATCAGAGAGTATAAAGCTAACTGTAGAAAAAAGCAATACTAAACACACAAAAAAAAAAGCACTCACCACTAAATATTCTCCGATTCAGTATCACTCCAACCGCCTTCAGTGCTGTCATCTCCCGCACCATCCAGCGCTGCCACATCCATTCTGCTGTTGTTGTCATCACCGAGAACCTTGTAGCACATCAAATTGCACACCTTGAGGTCGTACCTCTCGTCCGACTCTTCGCGCTCACGTGCGGGTATCGCCACATCCAGCACTTCCAGCACGGCAGCCATCCGCGAAAAGCGATCCTCAGAAGGAGCGCGCATAAAGAAACGTCGCAGCATTCGGTACGGATTGTTCACAATGATGGTGCTCATAGTGTCCACACTGCCATGCCCCTGGCGGAACCCAGTAATCACGTAATAGTCTCGGCGTCCACGGCTTTGGTGAATCATGTCGGCGTAGTTGCACACATCCAGCACAACAGAGGAGGTGCGGCTGCACTCCAGCGACTCTCCCTCCAGCTCGCTCAGGGCGTACCACGTGGAGATGGACGCCACGGGGCACAGCTTCCCCAGGTCCGCCGCGATGCGACCCGCTTCACTCACACACCGTCCACAGAACTTGACGATATCCCATCGGCCCTCCGTCACCGTCTCACGTTGCTCGCACAGCCCCGTCGCAAGGCCGATGTTCAGCCCGCGCAGCCGAGCACCAGCCGCAGCTCCCGCGTCCTCGGCCTCAGCGTGCGACTTAACCCGCGCGCGGTACTCCTCCGGCGCCAGCGCCTTCACCGCCTCCTGCACCGCAACGCAGCACTGCACCGCTGCGAACGTGTCCGCCGTCACGCCGACAATACTCCCGCCGCTGTTCTCCGTCTCGTACACCAGGTGCTCGCTCATCGCCTCGTGGATCACGGCCTCGAACTTCTTCTGCGCAGCCTCACCGTCTCTCGCGCCACCGCTGTTCATCAGGTCGCTCAGCACACCGTCCAGAGAGAACACCGCCACCGTCAGCACAGCGCCGTCCTCGGGAACACAGCTGAGGTAAATGGGCGTACAGCAGCGCCTCACGCACAGCGGCATCAGAAGGAGCAACACCAGCACACCAATGAGAACTAAGAGAACACCAATGGCTGCTACGGCGTACCAGTTACCCCCAGACATCGTCGGCGGCATCGACGTAGTCGAACTGGTCGAGGTGGAAGACGTAGACGACGTCGAGGAGGTACTCGAAGTAGTCGACGTACTGGACGTACTGGATGTCGAAGAGGTAGAGCTGGTCGAGCTCGTACTGGTCGAGCTAGTGCTTGACGTCGAGGAAGTACTGGATGTCGAGGAGGTGGAGCTGGTGCTTGACGTGGACGAGGTAGAGCTGGTCGAGCTCGTGCTGGACGTCGAGGAAGTACTGGATGTCGAGGAGGTGGAGCTGGTGCTTGACGTGGACGAGGTAGAGCTGGTCGAGCTCGTGCTGGTGGAGCTCGTGCTGGACGTCGAGGAAGTACTGGATGTCGAGGAGGTCGAGCTCGTACTGGATG
>JASAOA010001597.1:0-23039 GCA_030849815.1 Vickermania spadyakhi | reverse complement strand
ATAAGCGTCGACATACAATTATTGGCACGTGTGCGTTCCCGAAGCTTCGTCAGCTGTATAAGAGAATGCAGCGGGTTGGTCGAAGCTCAGTGTCTTTTCCAACGAATCATTCGACAGAAGTGGTGTCTGTGGTTGTGACTGAGCCGGTGGTAAGGATTGATGAGCCGCAGACCTTTGGAGAATCTGGGGTTGCTATACATACAGTCGTCGCGACGTCCCCTCAACCGAAAGAGGAATCGGCATTTGAATTCTTCTCGTTTCACCTGAAATTTCCGGGAGAGTCTTGGGGCCAAGTGCTGTTGACGAGAGGGGGAGAAGCCGAACGATTGCTTTCCGAGGGTGTCCAACACGCTATAGAGGAAGCTTCCCTTCCTACCAACATGCCGGTCAATATCGATTTGCAAAGTGACTCTCAAAGTCTATCTGTTCAGTTTCGTCTAAGGTTACCCCTCGGCTCTGTGCTGGATAGACATACTTACGTACGAGCTATCAAGGGGTACTCCTACCCTAAACTCTTTGGCATGTATAATCAAGAGGAAGAACCGCTGCAGGAATTTCAAATGAAGTTTCCAGGAGATCTCTGGGTAATTGTGCTGCAGAAGAACCTAAAAAAATTCAAAGAAGCTGCTAAGAACGACGTATCGGATGCGCTGCGTGCAGATCGAACAGAGGGCTCATCCACATTACCTACGTCCGAATGCGACTTCACAGTCTTTGATGATGGGGCAAAACTATATTGCTCCTTAAGCAAACCCCCGACGGATAAAACACACCAACACCGACTTGCTGTTTTAGGGAAGTATAAGTATCCCAAAGTGTGGCATTTGTACCATCTCGAATCAGAGAACTATTTGCATTACCGCCCCCAACTTAACACTCACAGCCAGGAGTCGCCACAGACTGTAAGAATCTTTCAAGACGGAACTCCTCAAACTGAAGGCATTTATCGTAAAGGAACCCCTCAGCATGAAGGTTTGTTTAGTCATGGCACACCGCAAGTAAGTGGTCTAGTGCGTGAGGGAACTCCAGCTGAATCGGTCCCTCCTGTAGACGGCATTGAGCGTGTTGGTAGTACGCAGATGGCTGGTATCGCACGCCACGGAACGCTGCAAGTAAGTGGTCTAGTGCGTGAGGGAACTCCAGCTGAATCGGTCCCCCCTGTAGACGGCATTGAGCGTGTTGGTAGTCCGCAGATGGCTGGTATCGTACGCCACGGAACGCTGCAAGTAAGTGGTCTAGTGCGTGAGGGAACTCCAGCTGAATTGGTCCCCCCTGTAGACGGCATTGAGCGTGTTGGTAGTCCGCAGATGGCTGGTGTCGCAGGGAGGGTAACTTCACAAGTTTCTGGGTTACGACGAGATGGAACACCTTATCGGAGCGGAGCGTTGCTTGGTGATAGTTCTCAGCGGGGTGGTATGGGTCAGGATGGAAGCGTTCAGTTCAGCGGTGCTTTTCGGGAAGGTAGTCCTGATGTAAGTGGATCTGTGCAGCCTGAAAGCGCGTTGAATCGTGTGGTACGAGTTGGAAATCCTTCTGTGTTGCCCTCTGTGGAGCTATTAAAGGAATCGCTGCCGAAGATCCACAGTAAAAAACTTTTGAAAGGTAAAAAGAAGGCGAAGCGACCTCCTATAGTTCCGTTTGAAGAGTCGAATGTAGTTGATGAGCTGGACGAAGATGTGTTCACAGTGCGTTTTAATGGTCCGAATTGGTCGGTGATCCTCCGTAATGCGATGCAGACGTTTAAAGACGCCTGCCTCTATGATTTATTTTTGGCCCTCCCTATTGAAGCGGCAGCGATACAGGAAATTGTTCCTGAGAGAGGTTGTGTCCTCGTGACAGTCCGTGTTCCACAGGAACCTGGGAGCCCCAGCTGTTGTAGTCGATTGAAGAATGACCCTTTTAAGGAAACATGGAAACTGTACAATCAGCTGTCTGCTCAATTGCCAACAGGGTTGACGGCTTGCCCCCCTCAACCATCGGAGGTACTTCCCGCTGCATCGTCCCAAGAGGGCAGCGCGCCACCGCCGTTTGTACTGCCGAGGCCAACACTGGGTCAGCCGACATATCCGATGATGCCGATAGGTTTTGCTCCGTTTGCACCACCTGTTTCATCCGCTGGAGCTCACCCAAGTCCTGTATCGGCGTACCTTGCACCCCCTCTGTACCCAGCGCCGTCCGTCCGCACCATACCACCTGCAAGAACGCAGCCCCTTGCCGTTTCACCGTCCACTGCTCTTCCGCTCTCTCTGCCAACTCAAGTGACCCAGTCGTTCCCACTGAACCCGCTTCCCCTGGTTTCACTTAACCCAGTACCATATGCTCGACTATCATCGCAAGAAGCCCTCAGAGGTGGAGTTCCTTTCACGGCACTGGAGTCTAGCTCTTCCGGAACAAGCTCCTCTAGCCAGCCTACGACTGAAACACTGAGCCACAGTGTAGGGTTTCCAGGCCGTGAATGGCCTGGAATTGTCCACAATGACGTCGCTACATTTAAAAACTTGTTTATTAAAGACCTCATGGATGCGCTACCGTGGATACAAGCCAGCGAAATAAATATTCACAGAATCGATTCCCGTGAACGCAAGGCCTGTGTTGTTGTGGATTTTGAAATTTGTGTCGGTAATTATATCACAAAGGAGCAGTTCAACAGTGATATAAGGAGGGAAAAATTCTGGAGAGTGTGGGATTTGTACAGAAAACAGAAGCCCAAGCTCTCCTTGACTGAGTCTTCCGATACAGAGAACATGTCGGAGGGGGGGGCATCCGTCCAGGATGAAGCACGAAATCCTATGGAGGCAGTGCATTACCCTGTTTTGATCGGTCGGCCTTTCCCACCTCCTAAAGGACTTCCGCCGGTTCGCGAGCGATATGCCGTGGGACGTCCGGTGTCACCGCCTCAGAGTCTCGGGCATGTACCAGCACCCGGCATCCCTCGTGCGCTTCCAGGTATAGCGTGGAATCCTACACGCTTCACGACACCACCTGTTCTTCCGCCGCGCTTTCCCAGCCTCCGCTCTCCTTCCCTGCCATCCGAGGAGTCCTCGTACCTCTCTCTTCACGACGACACCGCCCCTGTCCTCTTCGCTCCACACCCTGTTCAGCCAGTACAAGAGAGCGAATCCAGAGCCTCGCAGGAAGTTCTCCCCCGTCGGAAGAGTTCGAGCATTCGAAAGCCCCCCTTGACAAAAGATACTTCGAAGGTGTCACCTCGAAGCAGTTCGAAAAAGGCGATCTCTCATAGAAAGTCTTCCTCTACCATACGCTCTGAAAATAGAGCCCAACGGCCATCGAAGTAAGTGTAAGCAAAAAAATAAGAAAAAAACGAAAAAAAAAATCGTAATGAAGAGCGCATTACTACTACTACTACTATTTGATAACACATAGAGAAAACAATAACGTTGCGCTGTTATTGCTTTAGTAGAGCTTACTGCGTACAGAATATTGCCGTGCGATTCTTAATTCTTCACTGTCCCCTGCTTTTGTTTCTTTTTTTTTTATAATGTTGCACAGCAGTCTTCACATGCATGAAAGAGGTTGTTTAAAGAAAGATTTTGTTTTTTTCAAAGTGTTCAAAAGAAGGTTGTAACTAGCACCACTAAAGGTTGCAGCGGACCACCCTTTGAATTCACTCTCTCTCTCTTCCTTCTCCGCATAGTTCTCTCGTTCTCTGGATTTGCAAGTAGACACAGTTTATTGGTGATGCTGCCAGGTGACAGCTCGCGTGACAGGCATCCGCCGCAGTGTGAAAGCCCCTTTCCACCCCTCAGTCGTGAACACAGATGCTTTCTGGAAGGCGCGCACTGGCAGTCAGTGCTTCAACATTTCCCACATGAATGCCGGCAGATGGCTTACTTGGATATGCTAGAGGGCTGCAAGGAGCTGGGTTTTAATCCAGACAATTATTCCGCAGACATTGTCCATGCTGGAGAGGTTGAAGTTGGCATGGGTGGTGCTTGTGTTGTCATTCAGACCACTAGCAATGAGGAGGACATAGCTAGGTTTGGGAGTAACAAATTTTTAAACCTTTGGAGGGCTTACAGAGAATATGTCGCACTCCGCTTAGACGACAAAAATGGGCGATCCAACTCAAGGAACGCAACAGAAGTGCCATCAAGATCGGCACTTGGGTCGTTCGCTGAACCATCATCCGAACAGGGGCAACACCGCTCCTTTGCCCTGTACGACAGCGAAGAGCCCCGCACCAGTGCGCTGCACTCGGCGGAAGCAAGGCAGCGGGGATCTACTCTACATGCTCACGCTCTTGGGAGCGACCAGCCTTCCGCCACTTCACCCGAACTGGTTCATCTAAGTCACGGCTCTCGTCTTTCCTATGGACATGAAGTCGTGTACAACTTGCCAGGGGATTCTGCAGTGGAAGAAGATTGGACTAAGCGAACGCCTCCCACGCTGGCGGATTTAGCTCGCCAAGAGAGTGCTGGACCACCCTCTCAGCTGCTCACGTCCCGCCAAGCGATGGGGCGGTCACGCCACCATGACGCCCCAAAATTCTCGCAATACGTGGACCCTGCCAACGACTCTTCCAGTGGCCATCAGCAGTCCATGCAGAGTTCTAGACAGCCTCCACACGACTCCCACAGCCAGTCTATGCATGATCCTCGTCGGGCCACTCCTGCTCACTCTCGACAAGAGCCACGGAGCTCCTTTACCGGTAGTAGGACCTTGCTTGGAAGTGCTAGCCCCATGTCTGGTGAGCTCTCAGTTCATTCGAACGGGCTCCAACCAGCTCTTGAACATCAGTCCCGACAGAACCTACGGACGTCTATTTTTATGGATGAAGTGCACTCGAACGGTATTCAAGTGCAGGGAAGCCCGAGGTCTCAGCTTACCGTACCGTCAACGAGTGCTGTACCAAGCTCTTCCTTCGCATCTTTAGGTGATAAGCATGCCTCTTTCCCCCATACAGCGCATTCGGTGCATATGGAGGATCAGCGATCCGTTTATATTCCAATTTCCACGGCTCAAGAGCAGCGGCGAAGCGCTGCATTCGGAGAACCTCCGGTTTTACCAGCCGGCACTCCCGACTCGTTTGGTGGACATCTTTCATCCGGGCAGAAAACTCTAGATCAAGGGATTAGTGGAGCCCCTTCACATTTTTTTGCGCCATCGCCGTCACCAGCTCAAGGAAGCAAGTGCTTTGATGGCCCTCCAATCATAGCAGGTCAACTGGATGGGCAGAACGTGTTTTTTTTTGGCGATGGTCAAGACGGTGTGCAAGTAACACCTCAGCCGGTGGGACCTGCTTTGAATGGTGTGGTTCCTGTCCTTCTTTCCTTGGCGATTCCGGAGCATCTCTTAGGTGAAGCAGCCGAACTTTATATCGTTTTTCCTGATTCAGAAAGTGATCACGTTGAGCCTCCAACACAAGGGCTTACTGCGCCTCCACAGGATATTGCAGACATACTAAACCGTAGGGCAAGCAGGCTACCACAACCCAGTGCACATGAAGAGTTCACTCCGCACAGCGAGAGTGCCCATGTGGTCCTTCCAGGAGACCTTTGGCCGATAGTGGTCAACACCGATCGCACGCGTCTGAACAACGCATGGAAGCAGGATGTTGGAGACTGCTTGGGTGTCAATCCTATTTCTGTTCAAGAGCCTTTCTTAGCAAACGGATCCCTGATGGGGCTCTATCAAGGCACAGCTGTCACACCTAAGGAGCTGCAAAATAAGTTGTCTTCTTACCCTTTTCCTAATGTGTGGAGCTTATATCCTCATTCAAATGAGTACTCTATCACTTCTGACATACAAAGGCGCATTAAGAAAGCAAAGAAACATACAATTCGAAAAAAGAAGAGACATGCCAAGAGTAGTGCTGGTAAGAGTAGCAGGAGTAGTGCATACAGTAATTTATCTTCAAACTCAGATGACGAGCCTGGTACGCCTTGGATTTACCCTGGTTCACCATCTGAAGAGGGACCTCTGAGCTTCCCTATTATGGCAGATTCCACACTCACACCTCGCGAATCCGAACAAAAGCACTTGAGTGGACGATCCACAAATTCTAGCAGAGACTCGCATCGCAACGCCCTCAAAGAATCCAATGATAGAACTTCTTCTGAATTTGGAGAGTCTAATAGTACTCCAGGTACGCCGTGGAAATACCCGGAGATTCCGCTCCATGGAGAATCGGCGTTGCTAGGCATGGATCCCAGGCTCAGGGTCTCCCACCAAACCCTGTGGGATCATCCCCGGCCACTTCCTAAATTTAGTGCCGGCGATTCTCGGAACATTACCCCAAGGAGTGACATGTCCTCCCCGCTATCCCCTAGAGACGCTCAGTGGAGCCCACCTTCTTCCGCCCAACGACAAAGAAAACCCGATATTCGTTTACGGTTTGCAGGAAAATTTTGGCCTCAGCTGCTACAAAATTCCACTGCTTCTGTTCGCCGTGCGGTCCAACAAGATGTTCGCGAAGCCATGCTCTGTGCAGGCGACGACCCGTCGGCAAAACTCCAGTTGGACTTCATCACGCTATCGGATTGCTGCCGCTTGGAGGGGTACTTCGCGACTCCTCCAACCCAAAACCAGCAACGACGTCGCCAATTATTTCTTCAACACTACAAGTTTCCGCAGGTTTGGGACTATTATAGTCGAGAATACGCTCGGTTCCTGCGAGAAGAGGGTAAGAGTGCGGCAGTTTTAAATTCAGGACGACACCAGGCCGACAGTCATGTAGCGTCGAGTCGGAGGGTTCACCCACTATCCGATACAACTTCTGCCGCTCCCCCGGGGACGGGGCACCCTGCTCTACGTTCTGCAAGCCGTGGGTCTTCCACACGAACTGGTGCCACGCGCAGTGGTGGCGCTGCTGATCATGGATCTCCTCTACGGGACGTATTCAGAGGCAGTGTCACGGCTGAGTTCTCCAGTCGGTCAGGTGGCGGTGTGGATCCTAAGTCTCCTCTAAAGGGGGCTGGCCGTAAGGTAGATGCAGATTCTCCTCGTCGAAGAGGCACCCATCGGTCTGGTGCGATGGCAGGCTCTACCAGAGGTAAAGGAGGTGGAAATACAGATGACGCCGGAGCGTACCGAGATGGTGACGCATCACCGCGACAAGTGGGGCAGGACGGTGACCTTCTTTTCTCAAAGGGCCCAAAAACAATTGGAGGCCCTGGCAGTAGAAGTGGTTCTGGCGGGAGCCGTCCTGGACCGGAAAGACGCAGGGCGGGAACTACTGGCTCTTCCAACCGGTTTTCCCCCTCAAAATTCAATCTTAATACCCCACTTTCGAATTCTAGGAGCCGTTTATCCGAAGAACCTGAACCGAGACGCTACAGAGCAAAATATATCGGAGATCGATGGCCTGAGTTACTGAAGACCTACGAAGATGAGTTTCTTCACGCAGTGGAGCAGGATGCCACAAACGCTTTGCTGGAGCATGGCATAGTGCGACCTGACTTTAACATCTCTTTCGTTTCCACTCCTGATGTTGCGCATGTTCGAATGGAGCATGACCATCCGCTTTCGGACAGTGAGAGTAAAAAGTGGTACAAAATATTAAACGAATATACGTACCCCATCCTCTGGAACTTATACTTTCGTTTAAGGTTAACAATGGTCCCGCAAAGCCGCCGCCAGAGTGAAGACTTACGAGTGCAAGAAAAACATAACGCCTCTAAACGCCAAAGCGTTCAAGGGGCTTCTCAAGAAGAAGTTGCTGGACAAAAGGGCCCATCACGACTCCGTAGTGCGGATGGGAGCAGACGAGGCCGCGCTGGCTCCAGCGAAACTTCATCTAAGTTTGAAGACAGCCGAAATGGAAGCAGGACGCGACGAGGCGACGGGAGTGGCCGAGACGGAAGCCGCAAGGGCCAAGGCTCAGATAGAAGTTCAGCAAAAGCTAGTTTCAAGAGTCATGGAAGCAGACTCAGAGAGGGTGCGGATGCTACTCAAGCAGCCCCACCGTCCGGAAAATATCGGCAGTATCGAACTCAGTTTGCAGGAGATAAATGGCCCGAAGTCTTAAATCGATATCACAAAGAGTTTATCGAGGCAGTTAAGAAGGATGCGACCGATGCAATAAAGGAGGCAGGTATGGAAGTTTCTGCTTTCGATGTGAACTTCTCTGCCAAGCCTAAAAAAGCGAAGGTAACGATGAAACACAACACTCCCATAACTGATTCTGACAACCAGAAGTGGATTATTATTCTGAAGGAGTATTTGTACCCGACTGTCTGGAAGCTGTACTTCCGTCTGCGGAAACAAATCATTGTTGCTTCCAGACAGCCGTCCTTTAGCGCGGTAGAAGTCGTTCTTCCAAGAACGGGCAGCACTGATGGGAAAAGTAGTGTCGGCGATTGTGTCGCCACCCCTGACAACGGCGATGGGGACGGGTCTGGTGATGAGAAGGGAAAGCACGGCGATGGGGACGGGTCTGGTGATGAGAAGAGAAAGCACGTCGATGAGGACGGTTCGGGTGATGAGAAGGGAAAGCACGGCGATGGGGACGGTTCGGGTGATGAGAAGGGAAAGCACGGCAGTGGGGAAGGGTCTTCTGACGGCTCTGTCGGCGATGGTAACGGTAAGGAAAATGGTGCTCTCGAAGCTTCAGTTATTTCTCTCAAGCCAGTTTTAATTAGCACAGCTGGAAAAAATAATTTAATTCCTTCTTCTGAATCTGATTTAGACGGTAGTACCAATCAGTCTAGATTTCGGGAAGAAACGTTTACAAGGAATGAAGGAAATTTTCAAACGAAGCTAACTCTTTCGAGTCGCTCTTATTCGTTTTCTTCTTCCCTTCTTGATCAGATTCCTCGAACACCTCCTGGAATTGACCTCCAGCAAAAACATACTCATAACTTCCGTCTGAGATTTCCAGGGGACCAATGGGGTGATGTCTTAGGTAAGCTTCGAAGTGAACTACAACGCGCCTTTACGGAGGATGTTGGAAACGCACTCAATGCAGCGCATTTACCCCCTAATGTTCCAGTGAATACGGAAATGGTGGGAAAAGATGACGTCCTCATTGTGGCATCACACTTGTACCTCGAAAATGGCTCTAAACAAGAGCGAAATGATCACCGAGGTGTTTTAAAGAGTTATTCTTACCCAAACCTAATGTCAGTGTATCAAAATGCGGTAAACAAAGAGTATAAGCAATCCTACAATGATTTTCGAACGCATTTTCCTGGGAGTCTATGGAATAACTTTTTAAAGAGAAAACGCATTGCACTTGAACAAGCTGCTAATGAAGATGTACGCGATGCACTTTTAATTGACGGGAAGGATCCAAAGCTCATTCCTCCTGTAGGAAGCCGATTCACATCTGTACCAGATGGAGCAAAACTCTTTTGTACTTTCAAGAAACAGCTTTCACCTGATCGCCATAAAGAGTTCCGCGACGTTGTCAGTAAGTACCCTTTTCCTAAGGTGTGGAATCTTTACCGCTCGGAAAGGGAACGCTACGTAGAGGACCTGGAAGCGTTAAAACGAGAAAATCTCAAATCGATATCTCGACAAGGCACGCCCCAAGGAGAAGGCTTTCTACGAGATGGAACCCCACAAATTTCAGGACTAAAGACAGACGGACCGTTTCAGCCATCAGGCATAAGTGCGGATGGCATGAATCAGCCAGAAGGGATTGATCGAAGCGGGTCCTTCCAGGAAGAAGGTTTAGAACGTGAAGGCTCGCCACAGCCGAGTGGGCTGCGAATACACGGAACTCCACAACTCAGCGGACTTTTCCGTGATGGCACTCCACTTAATCAGCAGCTGGTTCGCACCGGTACCCCTCAAGAGGATGGATTTGAACGTTTTGGTACGCCTCAACCCTGCGGAGTCGAACGATCCGGTACTGCGCAGCCACCCGGCATAGAGCGAAGTGCATCGCCCCAATCAAGTGGGCTTGCTCGGGATGGCACTCCGGGAGTTCCAGGATTGGCGAGAAGAGGAACCGAACAACTCTCGGGAATCCAGCGAGCGGGGTCCACAATGATAGAAGGCACTGAGCGAGAAGGAACTCCTCAACCCAGCGGATTGCTCTACGATGGATCCCGACAGCCGAGCGGCGTGTTTCGTGACGGGTCTCCACAGCCTAGTGGATTGCTTAACGATGGATCCCGACAGCCGAGCGGCGTGTTTCGTGACGGGTCTCCACAGCCTAGTGGATTGCTCTACGATGGATCCCGACAGCCGAGCGGAGTGTTTCGTGACGGGTCTCCACAGCCTAGTGGATTGCTTAACGATGGATCCCGACAGCCGAGCGGCGTGTTTCGTGACGGATCTCCACAGCCCAGTGGATTGCTTAACGATGGATCCCGACAGCCGAGCGGAGTGTTTCGTGACGGATCTCCTCAAGAGCCAGGCTTTGTTGAAAGCGGAACTCCCTCCATAGAACCCTTGTTTCGTCGAGGATCAAAGCAGCTTCCCGGTTTTATCCGTCGTGGGTCTGAACAAGATGAAGGAATAGGGCGGGAGGGATCACCTCAGCCGACCGGGTTTGACCAGGAGGGCATACCACAGATGGGTGGAATCATCCGAGAGGGTACTCCTTCTGCATACGGCCTGCAACGAAGAGGCAGTGACCAACTTCCTGGGAGGACGCGGAGTGGTTCGGTTCAAATGGAAGGGTTGCATCGAGATGGTTCTCCACAGCCATCTGGCCTTAACCGTGATGGAACACCTGAAGCGTTCGGGCTTAAACTGGATGGAACGCCTCAGCCTCTAGGTTTCGATCGTGATGGCACCCCTCAGGAAGGTGGATTGACTCACCGAGGTTCGGATCAGCAATCAGGAATGATTCGTGATGGAACTCCGCAATCAGATGGTCTGTTACGTGACGGCACTCCTCAGGCTCAAGGAGTTATACATGATGGTACACCACAAGTGGAAGGCTTTACTGAAGCGGGTACGTCGCAGGCGGAAGGGGTGGAACGTGATGGCACACCACAACAGGACGGATGGAAAAGGCCTGGAACAGGGCAATACCCTGGGTTTGCTCGTGACGGCACTCCACAGACTTCAGCACTGATACGGGAGGGCACTCCACAGGAGACCAACTTCACTCGTGATGGTACCCCTCAGATGGATGGTTTCAACAGAGATGGAACACCACAAGTTCCGGGAATTGCTGAAGACGGAACTCCACAAACTCTCGGCATGTTACGTGACGGGACGCCTCAGGATCTGGGGCTAGCTCGTGATGGTACTCCACAAACCACTGGAGTTACTCGTGACGGAACCCCACAAGTGAAAGGATTTGAAAGAGACGGTATTTCACAAGCGGAAGGCTTTGATCGTGATGGCACTCCACAAGCTTGGGGAGTGGCTCGCGAAGGCACCCCCCAACTTCCAGGTTTTGACCGTGACAGCACTCCTCAGACTAGCGGTATCGAGCGCGATGGGACACCGCAGGAGGTAGGTTTCAGCCACGATGGAACCCCTCAAGCAACTGGGTTTCTGAGAGACGCCACTCCTCAAGAAGAAGGATATTTCCGTGACGGCACACCGCAGCTGACAGGTTTTACGCAGGATGGTACTCCTCAGACTAGCGGTATCGATCGCGAAGGCACTCCACAGACATGCGGTGTCGAACGTGACGGAACCCCTCAAGTTGATGGCTGCGCCAGAGAAGGTACACCTCAAGTTACAGGTTTTGCACGGGAAGGCACTCCTCAGGAGGTCGGGATTCAGCGAGAAGGAACCCCACAGGAAGAAGGCTTTGTGAGGGATAGTACCCCACAATATCCTGGCTTTTATCGACCAAGTACTCCACAAGTCACCGGAATGGATCGCGAAGGTACGCCGCAGGTAACGGGGATGGCACGAGATGGAACACCACAAACCGAAGGATTTCAGCGTGACGCAACGCCTCAAGAGTATGGGTGGAATCGACAAGGAACGCCACAGACAGATGGAATTGAGCGCGAAGGCACGCCACAGGAATATGGTGTTACTCAAGATGGAACACCACAAGTGGAAGGCACGATTCGTGATGGAACACCCCAAACAGTAGGTACACAACGTGAGGGAACTCCACAAACAGAAGGGTTTCAACGCGATGGGACACCTCAGGCAGAGGGAATTGCTCGAGATGGATCCCCACAGACAGAAGGCGTTCAGCGGGATGGCACACCTCAAACAGAAGGCGGACAACGCGAGGGAACACCACAGATAGAAGGCGCTCAGCGGGATGGCACACCTCAAGTGGAAGGTGTACAACTCGATGGAAACCCACAGACAGTAGGTACACAACGTGAGGGAACCCCACAAACAGAAGGTCTCCAACGCGATGGGACGCCGCAGGCAGACGGTATCGTCCGAGATGGAACCCCACAAACAGAATCCGTTCAGCGGGATGGCACACCCCAGGCAGACGGTATCGTCCGAGATGGAACCCCACAGATAGAAGGTGTTCAGCGGGATGGCACACCTGAAACAGAAGGTACACAACGCGATGGGACACCCCAGGCAGAGGGAGTTACTCGGGATGGAACACCACAAACAGAGGGGTTTTTACGCGATGGGACACCCCAAACAGAAGGTGTACAACGCGATGGGACACCCCAGGCAAAGGAAGTTACTCGGGATGGAACACCACAAACAGAAGGCATTCAGCGGGATGGCACACCTCAAGTGAACGGTGTCGTTCAGGATGGCACACCTCAAACAGAAGGTACACAACGCGATGGGACACCCCAAGTCGACGGTGTAGTTCGGGATAGCACTCCACAAGCAGAAGGCGTACAACGCGACGGAACACCCCAGACAGTAGGTACACAACATGAGGGAACTCCACAAACAGAAGGTTTCCAACGCGATGGGACACCCCAGGCAGAAGGTACACAACGTGAGGGAACACCACAGATAGAAGGAGTTCACAGGGATGGAACACCTCAAACAGAAGGTACACAACGTGAGGGAACCCCACAGACAGAAGGCGTTACCAGGGATGGAACACCCCAAACAGAAGGTACAAAACGTGAGGGAACACCACAGACAGAAGGCGTTCAGCGGGATGGCACACCTCAAACAGAAGGCGTACAACACGAGGGAACACCACAGATAGAAGGCGCTCACAGGGATGGAACACCTCAAGTAGAGGGTGTCGTCCGGGATGGAACAACACAAACATTAGGGCTCCAACGCGATGGGACACCCCAAGCAGACGGTGTGGTTCGGGATGGAACACCACAAACAGAAGGTATGCAACGTGACGGTACACCTCAAGTAGCTGGTTTGGTTCATGATGGCATTCCACAAGAAGCTGGTGTATCACGGGAAGGTACTCCACAAGTCGAAGGTATTCGCTGCGAAGGAACTTCTTTAGTAATTGGATTATTTCGAGAGGGTACACCGCAGCAACATGGCTTTGCGAAAGAAGGAACTCCTTTAATAACTTGCGTTCTTCGCGAAGGAACGCCACAAGTGGACGGGATTACCCGGAAGGGGTCCGTCCAACCAGCTGGTATTCAACGCGAGGGATCTTCTCAAACCGAGGGTATAGAGCGAGAAGGTACTCCTCAAGCAACATTACTGCAGCGTGATGGGACTCCTAATCCAGCTGGATTTGCAAGGGAGGGAACTCCTCAACCTTATTCTATGGATCGGGAAGGAACACCTCAGGCACCAGGATTTACACACGAAGGTACACCACAGCAAAGTGCGTTGATTCGTGAAGGTACTCCTCAAACAAAAGGAATAGCTCGTGAAGGAACTCCCTCGGCGCTACCTGTGAAGCGCGAAGGAACTCCGCAAGCAGAAGGCATGACGCAGGACAGCACTCCACAAGCGGAAGGAGTAGCTCGAGATGGTTCTCCACAAGAGGAGGGCTTCTGTAGAGATGGAACACCCCAGGCAGAGGGATTTGTGGGTGTCGGAACCCCTCAAGCTGAAGGTTTTGTTCGAAATGCGACCCCCCAGGTAGAAGGGGTGGATAGAGAAGGGACACCTCAAGCGGAAGGAGTTGTTGGTGAAGGTACACCACAGGCGGAAGGTTTTATTCGAGACGCCACTCCTCAAGTGGAAGGCTTTGGAAGGGATGGAACACCTCAGGTGAAAGGAATCGAGCGACATGGAACCCCGCAAGTAGATCTATTGAACAGAGATGGCACTCCTCAGGAAGAGGGTGTCTCAAGGGAGGGAACACCTCAGCCGTCTGGAATCGAGCTGGTGGGGACGCCACAGTACGCAGGTATTGCCCGCGAAGGCACCCCTCAAGAAGACGGCTTTGACCGGCAAGGAACTCCACAGGACGTTAGAATACTACGAGAGGGAACCCCACAGGGGTACGGAATGCTGCGAGACGGAACGCCACAGGAGGGTGGCCTGCAGAAGGACGGAACACCGGAGCCAGAAACTGCTCGACCACCCCCGCCACGCGAAGCCACACCAGAGCCTGTCGAGTCCGAAACAGAAAGCGAAGAGGAGCCGGATGATGAAGTTTTTAGTGTCGGTTTCAATGGTATCCGATGGCCAGCCATTCTGAAGAAATACCGTCCGGCATTCAAGGATGCGTACCTATATGATTTGTTTTCCACTCTGCCTATCGAAGCAGCCGCTATTGAAGATGTCGTGCCACAAGAAGGCGGTGTTGTAGTCACTGCACGAGTGCCAAGAGAGCCTGGCGCTCCCAGCTGCTTGAAAAAGCTACAAAAGGCCCCCTTCACAGAAACTTGGAAATTGTACAAGCAGCTGTGCCAACCACCTCCTGTGTTAGATTTGTATCCTCCTCCGGTACAGCCTCCATCAGCGCCGATTCCACCCCTTCAGCATCCTTACGTGCCGCCTACCCGAGAATCGAGCTCCTCTGGAACAAGTACGGATAGTGATCCACCTCCTGAACAGCTGAATCACACCGTTGGATTCCCAGGTTTGCTGTGGCCAGAGATTGTGAACGAGGACCTCCCTGCTTTTATAAACGCCTTTGCGAAGGACATCATGGATGGCCTCCCGTGGATTCAGGCGGACGAGATAAAAATAAAGCATCACGACCTCCCAGAAGAAGGCGGCGTCATGGTGGATTTCGATATCTTCCCTTCTCATCACGTTTCCCCTGAAGCGTTTCACAGAGATCTGGAGAAGGAGAAGTTCTGGCGTGTGTGGGATCTGTACCGCCGCAAGACAAAGAAGCCCAGAACCCCCACACCACCGCCAACACCCGATACCCCGGAAAGCCCGAAGAGAGAGTCTCCGCTGCCACTGCCGCAGAAATTGGTTGCACCAAAGCCTCTCCCTCCAGTGCGGGAGAAGTATGCGATTGGCCGGCCGATGTCCCCTCCGCGAAGACTGGGAGAGGTGCGGCAGCCGCCAGCACTCTCTCACGCGCTTCCTCCCATTTCCTTTATTCCCAAGCGTGTGGCAACACCACCGAGGCTTGTGCCGCCTGCCGTTCCCGTAGATCTGTCGCTCTCTCTCTCCTCTACCTCGTCCTCCTCCGTCTCGTTGCCGGAGCCGGTATACGTTCCTCCTCCTGCCCCCGCACCACCGCCCCTGCAGCCGGCAGTGCGCTACGTGCCGTACCCCCTGCCTGTACCACACCGTGTTGCACCGCTGCCACGCGAGCCCACGCCGTTGAGCTCCATCTTAGAGCCACCCAAGCCGAAGCGTGTTCCGTCGGTATCGTTATCGCCGACACCGACTCCACGGCGCTCCAAGACCCAACCCCCGCCCACTCCTCGACCAGTGCCGCTGGTTGTGCCCGCACCTCCGAGAGAAGTGAAGCGGAGCCCCCCCGTCGCTGCAGAGCGGCGCAAGTCCACGCTGAAGAGGACACCGCGACGTCGGCTCCCCACCGTTACACCAACGGTTTCACCCCTACGCGTGGACCGACATCTGACGGGGGAGTGCGATTGCTACAGCTGCCGCCGCGTCGCGCATTTGAAGCGGGCGATGCAGAGCCTCAACTCGTGGGAACGCCCCACCTCGGCGTACCTGGGCCAGCTTCTGGGTTCTGCGAAAGACCAAGAACTCATGGCAAAACATGGAAAGGTTAAAAAACGTAAGGACAGGTCGTACCGGTAAAAGAAGGAAATGAAAACATAGTGACCATATTTTGATAGACTTTGCACCGTCCCTATCCTTACCAACTTTTCAGCATTGATAGAGAATAGATTAGAGCTAGAAAATTCCGGGAAATGCCAGTAGAAAACACAACACACCAGCAAACGAAAAACGACAACAATGAAAAATCGGAAAAGAAAAACTATCAATCAATAGATAGATTGCGACCATTGCTCGATTTTTTTCTCTCGTTTGTATAATAGAAAAGGGAAGCGTCTCTCTTAAAAGAGTACCCGTCATTTATTGTTTTCCTTTTTTAGTAGAAGAGTGGAATGTTCAAATAATTGCTGTTTCTATCCCATTATAGATGCTTCATATTTTTTAAATTATATATGCTATTCTTGTGCCTCTCTGTGTGATTATGCGAGTGCATTATAGCACCAGACAAGATGAATTTACAGTGTTCTTCATTTATGAGGATGAAAATAATAATTATTTTTCTTGTAAAGTTGGAATTAATTCAGGATGAACATATTTTCCTTTATTTCTTCGACGCCAAGAAGAATGATGTACTATTCTTTTGCTATATAAGGGTGTGCTGTTTTTGCTTTACTCCGTTCTTCCTATTTTCCTTTTCCGTTTCGTTTTTTTCTTTCTTTCTTTCTTTCTTTTTTTTTTTTCTTGAATTTCGGATTCAAGTGTATATATCTACAAATAGAGAAAGAAAGGTACCTATACTTTGTAGGCGCTCTTTTGTTATCCTGCATTCAGTAGGTTAGGGTGCTGATTCTTTGGTATTAGAGGTTTGTTTCTGTGCTCCTTCCATTGAGTGGTCTAGTGATGGCGGACAACGAGGAAGGGGCATTACCGAAAGGAGTGGAGAGCGACACCTTTTCTCCCGATGCAGAAACACTTCATGAGGTGGGGAGCCCACTGACTCGTGAACCAAATGCGTTGAATATGATTTCAGTGCAGCTTTCAGGAAACAGCTGGGAACATGTCCTCAAGACGCATTTTCAGGTGCTCGAAGATGCCGCAATATTTGACGTTTATGCCTGTCTTGGAAAACGGGAATGCGACCCGTCATCCAGTGGGCTGCAAGTTGAATTTTCACCATCCAGCACTGGAACCGAATTAACACTTAAGCAGGCTAACGGAGCTCTCGAAACGCACTTCATTTCTAGTCAGCAGGATCGACTAAGAGAATATACGTACGATAACGTCATGCAAATGTATCAGCTTTTTAAAGAGGAAGATGATAATGGTATCGGACCAGAGATCCAGCGAGATGACATGAACTGTGAATTTAGAAGTCATTCCCTTCGATTTCGAGGCGATTGGACATCTATTTTGCTGCAGCGAAGGTGCGATTGGATCGAGTCCTTTTGCATGGATGTTTCCAGACATTTGACACTGCTTCCGTCAGACATTCGAGATATCCGACTGGTGCAGCAGGAGGCGAATATGGAACTAGAAGTGACCTTCGTGCTTCGTATTCCGTTTGGTTTGCTACCTTTTTTAGGTGATTGTGCGGAACGGCTTAGCGAGTGTAGGTATGGGAGAGTCTGGAGTATGTACTTCGAAGCGTACCCTAGTCAGATACCACATGACTTGCATTTCCATTTTTTAGGCGAGCATTGGGAGCCCTTATTGGAGGCCTACACCTCCGAGTTTGAGGAAGCTGCGCTTGAAGATGTAAACAGCTCCATTGGAGATCCTGACGAAGCCGCAGCTCTTGGCGTGGCAACAATGTTTATCATGTCGAAAGAAAGTGCGCACTTGCTTTGCAAGTTTGCGTGGTACACCGATGCGATTCGCGATTCTGTGGGCCAGCGTTTGGAAGGCTGTACTTTTGAAAATGTATGGGATCTTTATCGTCAGCTCTCAAGCATATCCACGGTAATAATGGGCCCTCTGAAACTGGTCAATTCAGAGTCGATGATCAACTACCTTGGCGTGGAAGGCGCAACATTAGAAAATGTAGCATTCGAGTCGGATGTGCCCAAAGGTAGGCGAGGTGAAGAGAGCACTTCCCCTGGTTCTAGTGGTTTGGATGTCAGAGAGGGGGGAAGGAACATCAACATCAATTTCCGAGGGGAGAAATGGCACGGCGTAGTGAACCACCACCTAGAGGCCCTTCAAATGGCAGCGGCGGCAGATATGAGAACTGTTCTGGAGAAAGAACAATACCGTATGGTAGACACAGACGAAATGTCGCCCTCAGGCTTTTCTTTTTTACCTCGAACGGATGGTGCCAGACTGTCCTTTGCGATGCTTGTTTCAGCTGCATCAGATGAGGAAATCGATGACCGTGTGCAGCAAGCTCTTCGTCACTATAAGTATCCTAATGTGTGGCGTGTTTACCATTTATATGCCCCAAAAGTTTATCGAAACACTGCGTCTGACACAAATTGTGCCGTTACAGGTTTAACTGCCCCACCTTTGCCTGGGAACTGGTCTCGGATTATGTCATATCGCTATGGAGATCTACTGCAGGCGTTCTGTGTTGATACATCAGGGACTCTGGGGTGCAAACCGTGCGACATTGATGGAGTCCACTTTGTAGATCAGAATCATATTCCTGCTCTGGCCAATCGCTTCGACGTTAGCCCATCTAGTTCACAAAGTCTTGTCCCTCATCCTGAGACGGAGATTTGGCTTTGCTGTTTTCCTCGATCGAATTATTTACTGCTGGAGGAACACCACCAACTTCATATGACGCATACGGCCTCTTTCGAGCCGGGAGGACCGTGGCTTTCTCTTCTGGACTCCAAACCTCTTGAGATGCAAGAAGCGGCACTAAAAGATGTAGAGGGCACCATCGGCGCCAGTGAGTCGTATGCGGAGCAGACCAGGTTATACTTTTCTGGATCGGCGGACAAGGTACTCCTCCACACTCAGTTCGTTCCCTCCTCGTCTGCCAGTGCTGTTACAGCCTCCAAGCTGGCGTTGGATCAGTGCACTTTTCCTGCATTGTGGGATCTGTTCCGCCAATTGTCGGATTCCTTATTGACATCCGTCAAGCGTGAGGGACTGCTGCTTCGTGATGAGGAGGAGGAGGAAGAGCCCCCTCTTCAATTGGAGAACGACGAGATCCGGACACCATCCTTTAAAAAAACAACGGAACCCCTGGCTTCCTTCAGAGGAGTAGAAGCTTCTCCTGGCTATGTAGTGCTCGCACCAGTTGACCGCATCGAATTAACTGAAGGTGATGGTGTAGATAATAGCGCTGAATCTTCTCTAGAGCTCAATCAGACGGAGGAACTGGAACATATTCCGAAAGAAAAGATGGAGAAAAGTTCCCCTGCCACACTGATTAGTACGGAAGAAATCTCAGCAAGCAACGTCTTTCTCGCACGTCCTAATTCGATTTGTCTAACCGCTGACGCTGCTGCAGATGATAACGAATCGAACTTCCCCCTTGAGGCGAGCACAGGTGCGGTGAACCACTTGAGTGCGAAGAAACTAGTAGCACCAGCAGAAGAGTGGAGTACCGTTGAAACTTCCCCTGGGTTCTTCGTTTCGCGTCCCCGTTGTGCCTCTCTTACCACTGAGGATCTCGTAGATAATAGCGCTGAATCTTCTCTAGAGCTCAATCAGACGGAGGAACTGGAACATATTTCGAAAGAAAGGATGGAGAAAAGTTCCCCCGCCACACTGATTAGTACGGAAGAAAACTCAGCAGGCAACGTCTTTCTCGCACGTCCTAATTCGATTTGTCTAACCGCTGACACTGCTGCAGATGATGATAAATCGGCTGCTTCATTAGAAGCTAACGACAACGATGACAACCAGGTGGTATCTCCTCTCGACCGTGTAGAGAGTGAAGGAGTTCAGCCATTCGTGGTGCAGCGACATATTTCTATTCGACTTGCAGGAAATATGTGGGATGTGATCTTAGTCCGTTTACACTCTCAGCTAGAGGAAGCATTTCGTTTGGATGTTCAAAATGGAACTGGATTCTCTGGAAGTGATGTTCGAAATGTTTGTTTTACGGTAGGGAGTCTTCATTGCGATTTTGATATTCTGTGCCCGGAAGATGTAACCGAGACAGATATCATTGAAATGCTAAAGCGCAACGGGCTGCCTGAGACGTGGAAATTGTATGGAGGGTGTCTAGGGGATCACAGCGATGTGACCGCCACCCAGGACGACACTTTCCCCTGGCGACCGAGAGTTAGCTGCTGGCGGAATGCCTCCAGTCACGAGTATCAGGAAGACTTGGTGGTACGACAAACGGGGGGGGCATCACTGTCCGCGCCATCTGAAGGGGATTCGCTGGAATCAATGACGTATGACAACGGTGTCTACAAAAGTCGGCACCGCCGAAGTGATTCTGTGGTTGCTCCGATAGATGGTGTTCTTTGTCCCTCACAGCTAGGCTGGCTTCAAGATCCCACAAATGAAAAGGATGACCGCTCTCTTTCTTATGAAGACCATCCAAGCCAATTATCGAAGAACTCCCTGCCACTGAGTCCAGTGCGGCGGAGGAATGACCAGAGCCCATTATCGACAAGAAGCAAATCGGCTCCCATGGGAGCTGACATTTTCTCTCTTCCAGAAAGTGTTTTGTTCTGTGACGACTCGGACTCGTTAGCGACTAGGGAGGTGAGTTCCATTCCACCCGACTACAGCATCCTTCGGCGAGATGAGATGGTGTTGGGCACGGAGGGGTCTCCAGTGGTCTCCTCACCAGGATCGCCCATTTCTCTGGAGAAGGGAGAACTACCCACGCTTCATTCTACAGAGGAGCAGCTCCCAGTGCTGCGTGAGTCGGAGAGTCAACTCGCCACCCTGTACGCCACAGAAGAGGTCGCAGCTAAACCTTCTCGCAGTGCCTCCTACAACAGTGAAACGTTTGAATCGGATCATGATGAACCGGAACTTTCTGAGCATCGGAGCAGTAGGGAGTTGACTCCTGCACCAGAGGAAGAGATTGAAGAAGTCCACCTCGCTGAAGAATCGGAGTCTGAGCCGGATATTGAGCCGGAGCCGCTGCCGGATGTTGAGTCTGAGCCGCTGCCGGATGTTGAGTCTGAGCCGCTGTCGGATGTTGAGTCTGAGCCGCTGGTGGAGGCTGTATCGAAAATGACACCACAAGAGTCTCGAAAGAGTTTCTGTGATGCGTGCACCAGTACAGGGGATGTTGGAGCTCCGACCGAAGAGCCGCCCGAACACGTGACACTGGAGAAAATCGACAGAGCAACAAGTTATTCAGCCTTGAGTGATCTTCCCTCACCTAAGGTCGAACCGCCCAAGAAACTGAAAGGTTCATCTCCTCTATCGCACTATTCTTCAGAGCGATATTCTTCTGCTTCTGATCATGAGGAGGCGTTCAAACCAAACGAGATACCAAAGGAATGGGCACAAGAGGAATCGAAAACCATGGACACGTGCACGAGCCCCATTGCGGTCTCTCCACCACACTCTGTCCCTCAAAGCGCGAAACACTCTCGCTCCTCCAGCTCTCCATCCAAAGTGGAAAGTGGGAGGTCTCCCTTGAGTATAAAAGAGCCACCAAGCCACAAAGATAGCTCAACGGATGAAGGAGGAAAATCGAAACTCTCTGAAGGGATCAAAATGCGAGTAGGATTCCATGGAACTCACTGGCCAGCTTTGCTTGAACAACAACGAGAAGAATTTATTGGAATCTTTGTGAGTGAAGTGGCTGCAATGCTACAGTGTTCCTTTATCGCTGTAGATGATTTGGAAGTCAGTACCAGTAAAGGAGTGGTGATCAACTTCAGAATAAAGACGAAAGAAAAGAGTTCTGCCATAAAACTACTGCGGAATGCCCCGTTCCCGAAGGTGTGGGAGTTCTACGATAGCGTGGTGGACAAAATGAGAGGATCTGAAGTCGAGTCGAGTGATTTTGCGTCGAAAGAAACAGAATTAGCTCCAGCCGCTCCTCCTTCTAAACCCGAGCCAATGACAAATACCCACATTCTATTCTTCGAAGGGAGGAGGTGGAATGAAGTGCTGGATCACCAGTGGACAAAATTTGAAAAGGCTTTTTGTAGCGACACCCATAGCGCCCTTCGACGACCTGTACAGGATATTCGGATTAGCGAGATCCAGTATGAGAACAAGGGCATGAAGGTGAAGTTTGAAGTAACAGCTCTTAAACCCATAAGAACTTCTGCGCGGCCACTTCATTCAGACCGTCGACTTCTCACTCCTACGAAGTTTACAGAGGTAAAAGGACTTTACGAAAAACAACAAATAAAGCGTCACGAATCTCCTCATGGATACAAGAAACCCAATCGACTTCTCCCTCTTCAGCCTACCAGCAATGCTCGTAGAGGATCGGTAAGACCAAAGAAGCCCAGTAAACCTAAGAACGAAACCTCGCCGCCACGCTCTAGTAAGAAAAATCCTCATGAAGCGCGTCAGCCTCACGGCATTCGCTGCCGATGTAACATTTGTGATGATGTGTACACCTCTGTACCTCGGGCTCGATCAGAGTCCACAAGCGCATCCTCTTATTTGCGACCGACGTGCAGTTATCTGCAGCAAACATCAGGAGCACCAGGTGACTAACTAGAGCTCTTTTCGTTCATGAGTTATGACATCTGCAGAGGTAGACAACACAGGAAAAAAAAAGGTATTGCTGACGATTCCTTTGTAAAATACGAATATTTTTTTAGATTTTTTAGCAACGGGCACTTATCATACGTCAGATCGGACTACACTAAAAAGGGATGAAATGGCTGAGACGAGCTGGAAGAGATAATAAGGAAGTAAGTACTTCTCTGTAGTCCAACTCGGCTCTTTCTCAATTGCTGTTGTATCGCGTCCGATCATGTATAGAAGTCGTTTTTAGTCACCTGTATGTGCTTCTCTCACCATTTGCAGTTACGAGATTTTAGTGGTCATAGAGAAAGTAAGAATAAGCATTTTTTTCCTTGTACATTTTAATTTTTATTTTTTTCTATTACCGTTACGATTATTGTTTCCCAAATTATTTCTTTTGTTCTGTTCTTTGTGCTATTCATTTTACTATTTTTGATTAGGGCGAATGTTTTTTTTTTTCTCAACTTTTTCTTTTTAGAGCAGAACTCCAGATGTCGCACTGTTAT
>JASAOA010001596.1:0-22971 GCA_030849815.1 Vickermania spadyakhi | reverse complement strand
TGTTTTTTCTCTTCTGCTTCTTTTTCAACGAAGGACAACACGACAGATCACTATCAATAGACGTATATACAATATATATATATTTTAATAGAGCAACGCTTTCTTCAAATCTAGCTGTGTGTGTGTGTCTCTTCCTTGTGTATTTTTTTTTTTGTGCAACGACGTCGAGGAATAAAAAAAAAAAAGAAAAGGAAACAACAAGGCAATCTCAAAGAATATAATAATAACAATAAATAATAATAAATAGTACTTTAATATAATACTTTAATAGATGTAAATATATATATAGAGATGTGTGTGTGTATCTTGAAAAAGTGTTTTTTTTAGACCAAAAAAACTTCCTTTCGCTCCGTACTTTAACTAACTCGTTTCGTTTCTTTGGTGCGCCGAAGTTGAAAAGGATAGAAAGAACAAAAAAGGAAAACAAATATATATAGATATATATATATAAAGATCTTCACTATGATACGGAGATCTAGTTAAAAAGAAAAATGGACTAGATTCCCTTTATTTATTTACAAAACGGAAAAAAAAAAGATATAAAACACAACTTTGAGCCACGACCCCCTTTGAGTCGCTCTCTCTTGTTATGCTGGAGGTATATTCCGAAAGAAATAGTACGAATAATAGGGTAATTCAAAAAAAAAAAAACGAGGGTGGCAGGGGGGGGGAAGGATCACAAAGAATGAAAAGTCGTCCAACACAGCAAGCAATGAAGAGCACGCTGTCTAGAAAGGGAAAGCCCAAATGCAGCAACTACTTTTATTACATATGTATTGATTTGTGTTATTGTTGTTATATCTATAGTATAGATGGAGATATATTTATATAGATTATCGGTGAGTAACCGTATAGAGAGGATCGTCCCCAGAGTCACCACCCCGACCTGCCCGACTAATATGCCGCATCCTTCTCTCTCTCTCTCTCTCTCACTTTCACACGGGAGCCCTTGCTTGCTTGCTTGTAAGGGGATGAAACGAGTCTTTTGATGACGTGGTTGTTGGCGTTGTGGTCGTTACGACTTCTCTCCTCATTCACTCCGCTTCTCTCGCTCCTCCTGTTTCAATCCTTCTTTTGGATGGATTTCTTGTTATTATTAATTTTTTTTCTGTACTCCTTTTTATTTCTGTCCCAGTCGGTCTGGTGCGGCCACGGCGTGGTGGTCCACCAGGCAGACACTCAGCGGCTTCCCCACCAGCACGCAGTACGGCGATGGCGGTGTCACCACCCGCCGAGGTCCACTACAAAGACGCGAACCCGATTCCTTCCCTTCCTCCTGGATCCCGGAAGCCAAAGCCGAAAGACGGGGAGGAGGAGGCATTGGGACAGAACGGCTGTTGTTGTTGGTGGTGTTGTTGTTGTTGTTGTTGCTCTGCTGTTGTTCCGCGGGAAGTGCGGTTCGCTGCCAAAGACGCCCTACAGGGAAGTGTTGGAGCCGCTCCATGCTCCACCCATCCAAGAGGAGCACCACGCCACTCTGTAGAACGACACTGACCACGGGAGAGACGACGAACGCACATTGGACATCCGAGATGGGTATCTCTTCGGCGCTGAAGCTGCGCGGTGTGGGGCGGAGCACGAGCTCAAATGGGAGCCGATCCACGACTGGTACGCCGTCGTCCGTGTCTTCCGTGGTTTCCTTTTCCACGGCCTCTCGGTTGCGTTTGGGGTGGTGCTGCGGTGCGTCCCGAGGACTTGTCGGATCCTTCTCCTCCCGCCTCCTCGTCTCCGCGTGGCGCGGGTTCGCGTCGGTGCTCAATCGGAGCAGTTGCTGAAAGCCGCGCCACACCTTCGGATGCAGCGTACTCGGGCGTCCTCCTTCCTCGATGGGGGAGCGCTCGACAACAGCAGAGGAGGAGAAGGGGCTCGTCGCGGTAGGGCGCTCCTGAAGGTGCATCGTGTAGCACTGTAGCGTGTTCTCCCCATGCACCACCGCCAGCAGCCCGGGACTCTGCATCGACAGCCATGGGAGAGAGGGGGAGGTCCCCAGCACCGTATTCGCGTTCATTTGCCCGCCCATGTTCGCGCTGTTGTTGTTGTTGTTGTTGGTCATGGCAGGGAACGAGGAGGAGGTGGTCCACGAGGTTTCGGCATACGGCGTGCCAGCGGCCGTTTGCCAAAAGTAGTCGGTCAAGGAGCGAAGATTGCTCGCCTGTTCTCCCACTGCCGGGCAGCAGATCGCTGGAGGACCCGCACTCGAGGAAGCCGGTGCGGCGGCGGTGGAATGCACCGAGACCCCCCCATGGCCCCCCCTCAACGGCAACGCGGCCGCCGCAGTGACGCGGGGTTTCCCGCCTTCACTTCGCATTAAGGACGGAAAATCAGAGAGAGAGGACTCCGCCAGCATCCGCATACGGGGCGAGTTTACATCGGAACGTTTTCCAGCTGCTGCCTCTTCGGCAGCGTTCAGTGGCTGTAGGACCTGCACCACCCCGTTGGACCACACCACCAGGACGGTCGGGTTCGCGTAACATCGCTGCACCGCTCCAAAGGAAGAAGGAGGAGGCAGCGAGCCCTCGTCGTGAAGCGGTACCGCCGCCGAAGAAGAAGCAGAAGAAGAAGTTCGAGGAGGTTCGTGGCTCCACCATCGAACCAGGACCGGCGAAGCAGCGTCGAACGGTGCCACAGACGGCGGCAAGTCGGAGGCGCTGTCCCGAGGGAGGTGCGGCAAGGAGGAGAAGGGGCGCCAGTCTTGTTCCACCTCGTACCGTGCCGCACCACCAAAGAGAAGAGGAGCCCTACTCATGAACGTGGCATTATTCTGAGGATGCAGCGCCTCACCAGGATGGTGCTTGTCGCTGCTCGCACTGGGCGTGGGAACTCCCCACGGTGGTCGTCGCCGAGCGCTCGTGCTGTCAGACCCTTGCAATGGTGAAGGCAACAGGGGAGACTTGGAGGCATTCCGCGGTGCGACGGCAGCAGTACTCATTGGGGGAGGACTTGGACTTGGTGCGTGCTCGGTGGCAGGAGGCGGTGGTTGCGCTCGCAAGACACACATTTGATAGCCCCGTCGCCCCACTGCCGTGTCTTCATCGTGGTCGGGTGGCGCTGAAAGCGAGGTGGGCAGGCGAGTGGGGACCACCACCAGAATGCGCTCTCGATCTTCTGTGAATTGCACGGTGTGGAACCCACACAGCAGCGGCAGAGGGGCAGCCGTGGTGGTGGTGGCCGTGGAAGAGGTGGTGGGAGTGGGGGTCTCGCTCCCAGTGGAGTGCCCCTCGGAAGGGTCTCGTCGGTAACGTTTGGTGTGTTTCTCATCCTTACTATCTTTATTGTTCTCCAGGGCACTCGAGCTACTCGTCTTCGCTGTAGTGGCGCGGCGTGTGGTACGGTTCCATTGTTGGCAGGAAGGCAATGATGTCACGAGGTGTAAGCTCGAGTTTTTGCGGAATCCCCGCACCGTACTCGGCACTGCTACATCCAGCTCTCCCGTGTACACGCCATCTTCCAAGACAAGACACACCACCAAGGGGTGTTGCGGTGAGAGACCCCCACCCGGAGCGGTCGATCCAGGCGATGGCTCCTCCACAGGAGGACGGGGGTTAGGTGCGCTCGACACGCCTCCTGCGCCGGGAGCACCCCTCTGCCCCCTCCCCGTGCCTTCCCCGATGTAGTGCGCCAGCACCGCCGCTGTGGGCATGGCGCAGTCCATGGCAAGAATACACGAGCGAGCAGGGGCGGCCGTCTGCCCTGCAGCGAGGGCTACGGTGGTGGTGGTGCTGTACCGGCTGGTGGACGGTGACGGGGGAGAGGGAAGGGGCAACGCATTACTACTACCGCTCTCGCTTCGAAATCGAGAAGTTGTCCCTGGTGTCCCATGACCAAAAGAAGAAGAAGGACCTCCGCTTCGAGGGCCACTCGAGCTGGTGGCTCCCGGTGCGGTGTTCATCAGTGGGTTGATGTGGGGGGGCATGGAACTTCCTCCTGGCCCCTCTGACGCGCCGCCGTCCTCCTCTAACAGGTACATTTTATGAAAATTCAGCATATTCATCAAGCACATCGTGCCATCACTCAGTGCGCAGAGAATGTGCGTCAAGCTCGAGGAGGGGGGTGTAAGGGACGGATTCGCCAACCTGAGGGGGGTATTGTGGTGGTTGTTGTGGTTGTGGAAGGACATACCCGTCCCCCCCACTCCGGAAGCAGCAGAAGACCCCCCACGAGTGCCTCCAGCGGTGGAGGCACTCGTCGGTGGCGCCGCTGGAACCCAACAGCACTGCGTGATGTACACCGCATCGCCCCCACTCCCCAGTGAGATGCGCCGGGGAGACCACGTGGAGGGCAAACGCTGCACCGCGAGACGGGTCAGCTCTCGACGATCGGCACCCACCCCCATCGAAAGCGCGTCCGCATCGGCCACCAAATCGTTTCGCCACCCTTCTAAAACCTTCCCATGAGCCGCGGGAGCCCCTTCAGCAGTGTTCAGGTTTGGACTCGCTGTGGACGTCGATGGCGGCGATGACACGTTGGAAGGGTTCGACGTCCCATAATGAGGAGGATTGCTGTGGTGATGGTTGTTATTGTTGGAGTAAGGCGTGCTGGTAGCGCTGGGAAAAACACCTTGAGAGTGAAGCATGATAAGGTCTGAAAATCTTATTTCTTTAAATATTTTTTTTTAAAGAAAATGACAAGTATTTCAATGAATACAGGTGTGTGTGTGTGTGAAATATAAAGAGTATGAGGAAGACTATTATTTTTTTTTTCTTCTCTTTCGATCTCAGTTATTTCTACAGTTAAATTTAACATACACTGAAAAAAAAAAAAAGAAGAAGAAGGATTAGGACACTGATTTCCTAACGACAATGGTTTCGTCACGCATCATTTTCTACTATCAGTTTTTTGTTTGTTTGTTTGTTGATCGGTGAGTTCTCTCTTTCTCTCCCTCTTTCTATACCTCTCTGCCAAAGAAAACCCAAAAGAAATAGAGAAATAGAAAAAAACAAAGACAAACCGTGAGGATCCTAATCATCCACGAGATGTGATTTACTCCTCTTCTTCTTGCTTCGCATCGGGGAGGCACTCGAACCCACTCGGTGGATTCTTCGCGCCGCTTCCCACCATCACACGAAAACGATTACCCGACAGCTTTCGATCGTTGCGCTTCGCCTTGTTGATATCCTTGTGCATCCGGTACGTGCTCGGCAGCGAGGTGCCATGCACCGTCAAGTCATACAGCATCTGGCCGTACATCGCGTTGTCGTCGTTGGGAATATCGCGTCGAGCAAACAGTTCGTAGTGCGTGTTGTTCGGCAGCCGCTTCTTCATCATAAACTCCGGTAGATTCTGCCCGTAGCCCGGTCGCATGTTTCGCATGGGGTACCCCGTGAAGGTGTGAAACTCGGGGGAGAGGTGGCGCTCATCCTCGAGTTGCCACGCCCCGGGCGCCTTCTCCTCAATGTACTCTTGAAAGATCCGAGCTCGCGCTAGTCGAAGGTCCCAGCGCTGGGCCGCGGGAACGACGGGAAGAGCGCTGGGCGAGCGGTACGTCACCCGGTGGACACCTCGCCGTACCGCAGTGCAGCGCAGAAGAGACATGGCGGCGATGACAGCAGCTTTCTTCTCTCTTCTTTTCTTTTTTTTTTTTTTTGTGTGTGCGTGTATTTTTTACTATTATTATTCCTACTATTATTAATTTGTAGAATGTCTACTGATCCAATATATATAAAAAAATATCATATAATGTATCATATAATAATTTAGAAAAAAAAAAAAAAAAGAAAGAGAAAAAGTATGCCTAACTTCTTGTTTGGACGAGGGTTCCAGCGCAAAGCCGCTACACTTTCAACAGAAGGGAATGATTTCTTCCAATAGAGGAGCGGTGAGAAATGGGTAAGTATGTTGTTGTTGTTTGTTTGTTTGTTTGTTGTTAATATCATCACAATAATAAATAGAAGGGCCTTTGTACCCACACACACACACACACACGCACGCCAGCAAACACCTTCGAGGAAAAAAAAAAAGGGGGAGAGGTTCGGGATTCGAAACGAAGACGAAAGAACAAGCGGTATCTCTCCACAACAAAAAGAAGAAACGAACGCGTTTTAGGCAGAAAAAGGAGAAAAGGAGGGAAAAGAAAAAAAGAGACAGAAGGGAAATAAGGGTCTGTAGGCAGCGGTGTAACCCCCGGGAAGACCCGGGATGTTGAAGAGCACGTACGACTGCGACTCTCTCTCTCTTTCTTTCCTTCTTACCTTTTTTTTGAAGAACTTTCCATTGCAGTGTTTCAATCTATTTCTCTTCCATTTTCGTCTTGTCGTTCTTCTCTCGGGTTTTTTTTTTTCTTTTCTTTTCCATTTCTTTCCTTCTCGCATTACTTATTTTTTCCCCCCATTCGTGTGTTTTGTTTCCTTTTTTTTTGTTCTTTTTTTTAGGCGCCGGGAGGTGGAGGAGGCAGCAGATCCTTAGGGACGTGTTCCCACCGCCGCTGGCTCTTGTCGCACACCCAAGAAACCTCCAGCTCGTACAGCCTATCCTTCTGCTTGTCATGCACCTCGTACAGAATGCGCACCAGATGCTTCACGGCCTCCTCGCAGGTGAGCGTGCTGTAGTCCAGCTTCTCGAGCTCGGACTTGGCCACTAGTTTGCCCTTCCCTAACGCGATGCCGTAGTACCCCGCCACGGTGCCGCTGGGGTCGCTGACAAACAGCTGCGGGCCATCATCAGCGTACGACGCCAGCATGACGGTGCAGCCGAAGGGGCGGTAGTAGAAATGTGTGGTGTAGGCGTGCATATAGGACCCGATGCGGTTGGCTAACACGGAGCCCATCATCGGGGTCGCGAAGACTTCACGGCTCTGTTCCGCCTCCTGCCGGGCGTAGCTGACGATGGCTTTTCCATCGGGAATGAGCCCGCAGATGCAGAGGCCTGCCTGGCGGTCCACGGCGTACATGCGGTTGTTGCTCCCCTCCTCCTGCATTCGACTGAAGAGGTGCTTCTCCACCGCCATCACCACCCCGTCCTTGCAGCACGCCGCGAGCCCAGTGCTGCTGTTCTCTACCGCCTTGCACGCGTACTCCACCTGAAAGACGCGTCCCTCCGAGGAGAAGATATCGGTGGACTGATCGTGTTCGTTGCCGGCCATAATGAGGAGGATGTGGAAAAACTTTTACTTCGAGAAGTTTAAAGACACACACAAGAATACGAAGAAGCAGAAGAATCGTAAAGTGGTGTCGACGTGGGTGGAAGCTTTTTAAAAAAAAAATACTCAAAATACGATACGTTTATTTAAAAAATTCTTTGAAAGACGTCTCGGTATAGATAAATTCGTACACACTTCTACAGGAAAGAACAACAATAAAGATCCATCGAAGAGGGATCCCAAGAAAACCCATTTCAAGAAAAACGCAAATAAAGAAGTAGAGAAAGAAGAAACAGTCGAATATTATAAAACATCAACATCATCAAAACGACAGGTTTTCAATTTAAAAGAAAAAAAATTGGCGTTGCTGCTGGTTTCGACCACCTACAAATATATGTATATTTTTAATTTAAAAAATATAACTCACAGTGACGGAGAGGCTAGGCTGATGGAACCGTGAGGGAGAAGATAATATAGGCTCGAAGAGGGAGCAACACACACATCAAAGATTGGATGGCGTGCGTGAAGGAATAGAATAGTGGCCAGCAGACTGGGTACTCACACCTACAAGGAGAAAGAGAGAAAGCGAGAAAGAGAGCGTAGTCACAGCAGCATCACCTTCCACTATTATCTCTTCTTCTTCTTTCTTCTTGTACAGTTCTCACCTGTCATTTCAGTGAGAATCCTTTCCGGCGGACGTCTTTTTTTTTTTCTTAATTTATGTGTTTTCTCTCCTTCTCTCTTCTTTTTTTTTTCTCTCTTGTAACTCGAACTGGGTTCCCGTAGTAGTCGCCATTAGCGAGCGGGGACTCGCTGTTCGATAGCGCTGCTTTGTGTGTGTATGTGTGTGTGTGTGTGGAGGGCGGATGGGAGTGGAGCAGATGGAGAGAGAGAGAAATACAGCCACCACCCTCCCCTCACCTCTTACCACGAGCCCACACCCACCCCAGCGTCAACACGCTGAGCCCCATGGCCAGGGCGGAGCAGGGGAGCACCACCTGCCGCACCCACCGCTGTCGCGCCGCCGCTCGTTGTCGCGCCGCCTCCTGCTCCCGCTTCACTGCGAGGCGCCGGTCCAGGTTAATCCGCGGCCCCCGACAGGCGCCGTGTGGCGGCAACGCAGAAGACGAGGCGGAGGAGGGAACAACAGCGTACCCGGCCTCGTCCCGCTCCTCTGGTGGTTTCCACGAGGCGCCTTCTTGTGGGCGGGCGGGAAGCGCGTCCTCCCACCCCTCCTGGCCGCTGGCGAACATCTCCGCGAGTGCCTTCTGGAAGCGCTGCTGCTGCTGCGGGTCGGCGGTGGTGAGGCGAAGGTCGTGGGAGTACAAGCACAGCTCTCCATTCGGACAGCACTCAAAGAGGTGCGCCACGCAGAGCATCGTCTTCCTCTCCTTTACCCGAATGACTTGAACGAGACGTTGTTTCAGCCGCCCCACATCCCCGTCCCGAAAGACGCTCTCATCGATCTTGTTGTCATTGCCTTCAAAGTTACTCTGGTTGAACTGGCAGGCGACGTCGATCTCGTCCTGGATTTCCTCTGCAATGAGAGTGGCGGTGACCACCACCGTGCGGAGGTACGGACTGACGTGCGCCAGCGCCGCAATGCTACGTCCGGCCTCGTCCTCTAAAGGAGTGTTAGACAAATCAATGAAGCTGACACGGGAATGAATCAGCGCTTCACAGAGGAGTGAGATGGCCTCGTCCGACACATTTAAGCCCGAGAGCGTGAGCGCCTCCACGGATAAATTGTACTGCATCGCGCGGCTCAGTGAGCAAATCTCAAAGTCTCCAATACGCGGCGAGTGTCCTGCGAAGACGAGAATGGACAAGATGGCGTTGTTCAGCACCTCCTCTGCTAAGAGCGCGAAGTCCTGCTGCTCCACATCGACATACGCACTGTTGTGGTTTGTGAAGACCCGAATCGCCTTCTCCAAATCATAAAGCGAGAGCGTGGTGCTCGTACCACCACCACCCCCACACACCTGCTTCACCACCGCCACGCCCTCCTCCCGATTCATGGAGTGGTACGACAGCAGGACATCTTCCATCGAACGCGCGGCACCGAGAATGCGGCTCGAACCCGCCTGGCCACCACCGCCCCGCACGTCCGCGTCATCGGTAGCGGACGCCATGAGAGGGAAAAGGGAATGCGACGGGGAGGGAAGCGCAGCGCCGGGGCTCCAAGAAGCAGCCGAGTCTGTCGGAAGGTGTGCGGGTGTAAAATTGTCCTTCTTCACGAATGGGGGAGATCCGAAACGACTTCGGAAGCGAATACGGGAAGAGAGAAGCCAACACAAAAAAACACAAATACCTTCCCTTAAAAAAAAAAAAAGGTGAAGGAAGCAACCAAAAAGAGAAAAAAAAAGTTTTAAAGAGGAAAAAAAGTGTAAAGGGTAAGTAAAAGGAAAAGGAATGGCACTAAAATAATGATACTAATAAGCTATGATACTAATAATCACTGGTTAACTCCTACGAGTGTGAATTCACCGCCTCACGAAGAGGAAATACAGAAAATGCCAAAGGCAGAATACACAAGACAACTTTGTAGGTAACTTGTCGAGATCGTTATGTGTGATGCTTCTATCCAATTATTTTTTTTATGTATGACTTGTTAAAGAAACAACAACGGAAAAAGAAGGGGAAGAAGAAGAAGAAAAGATTTGTTTCTGGATCTCTTTCGAGATTCAACAAAAAGTGGGAGCAAAAACAAAAAAAAATGGGCACTTTCCTCTCCGTTTCAACAGCATTAAAAAAAGGGGGAAAGACGAAAGGACTTCCATGGGGAGGTTCTTTCAACACCAATATTTTTATTTTTTGTTGTTGTTAGATTTTAAATCTCAGCTTAGTGAGCTTAGCTGGCTCTCTGTCTCCTCCATTCCGTTCATAGGACTCCACACTTTTCAGGATGACACCCAATATGAATAATAATAATAACACATTTTATATTTTATATTTTTTTACTTTGCCGCTTCACTAGCTCGTCTGTCACACCCCATTATTTTTTTTCGTTTTTCTATTACTATTTGTTGCTCTTGATCTTTATTCTTCAAGTAGCTGCTTCTCCTCGTTTCTCACGTCATATATATCTCTGTATGGCTGTGCCTGTACCGAATCTAGGCCACCTCCTACACCTCTCCTCTCCTCTCCTTTAAGGGAAGGCGCTTTCGCTTCTACCTTTTTTTTTTTCCGGCATTAATAAGAAGAATACACACAACGGGTTTCATTTCTTCAATGCGGCGTTTTCTTCTTGTTTCTTTGCTGTTGTGGTGCTTGAATTTCATCTACTATTGTTTTTTTTATTATTATTTTCCACTTCCTCCGCATCCCCCTCTTGCTTCTGTATTCCTGTGTCTTCTTTTCGCCTTTTATAGATATACACGTGTATAAACATGTAGGTATTGACATACAGGTAGAAGTACATAGATAGGTAGAAGCCAGAAGCATCGCACCGCTTAGAAGATTCAAGAATGAATGCATTTTTTTATAAAGAAAAAAAAAAAAAAAAGAGAAATAGTCTAAATAATAAAGAAAATAGGATATCCGAAAGAAAATAATGTTATTTTTTTTTTAATTTGGTTTTCAAGAGGAGAGGGGGGGGGGAGGGGGAGGAGGGTTCGGAGCCGTCCGGTGTTACAGTAGCGGTGCGGGGTTCCCACCAGCGTTCTTGATCACTTCGGCTCGAAGCAGCCCTTCAATGATCGCACCTAGAGCAAAGCTGACGGTTCCACTAATCGAACCGTTGAGGGCCATCATTGCCGCAGACCAGACCACGCTGACGCCGACCAAGTACCCCTTCAAGGCACCAAGAACCACGAGAGAGACCAACGTCAGCAGGCAGGAGATGAAGAAGATGACATCCACGCCCTGCCCGCGGCCCGTGCAGTAGGCGAGAAGAGGCACCATACCAAACAAGACAAAGGAAACAAACATAACAAAGCCCTGCTTCCGGGGTCCACTGAGATCTTCAATATCCACGAGAAGACCGAGCTCGTCGATCATCATAAAATCGACAAACATTTTGTGATCCTTGGAGATAATGTTCACAATGGTGGTCGCATCCTCGCGGGAGAGGCCCTTGGACATGTAGATTTGAATCATTTCCTCGATCTCCAAATCGATGGAGTTCTCCACCTCCCACTCCTCGCGTGCTCGCTCCGCCGCAGCGTTCTCGCGCTCGGCCTCCCCGGAGACGTACTCCCCAAACCCCATCGCGAACCCATCCGCCAACACGTTGGACAGACCGAAAATGAGGACAGTGGTGAAGTTCCCGTTACTCCCCGCGGCAGCGGCGATGATGGCGAAGGACGTCATGATCCCGTCCATGCCGCCGAACACGACGGACTTGACGTACTCGGAGGCGCTCGAGTTGTGGCTCTCGCTGTGCATGGGCTTCATGTGCTCCAGTCGGGAGGCTTCCACATCGCGGTGCGCGAAGGCCTTTCGGGCCTCATCGCAGCTCTTATATGCGCCATGAGAGTGGGGGTGCAGCGGCACAGACTCGCTATTATCAGACATGATTATGATTTGTTTTTTTTCTATGCAAGGGAGGGGGGGGGGGTCATTCCAACACAACCAGAAAAATAAAATATAAAAAATAGTTTAAAGAGAACAAAGAGAAAAAAAAAAGGTGAAGGGAGAGCTGTACACACAGATCACAAATGTATATCTTCCCATAAAGCAAACCTTCCAGTTGCACAGTTATATAAATATATAAATATATTTTATTCCCCTCTTAACCATCCTCCCATTGCAAAATCGAGGAGTACGTGCGTTTCCTGGTGTTCCTTCTAAAACCCCATCATCAGCTCCTCCCCTGGTGCAATGTCTCTCGCCGCACACACCACAACTCTGCGATCGGACAAAATGGACGACGTTGGGGCGGCCATGACGCGTTGCCGAGAGCGGGGGGAGACGAACTCCGATTGCTGGCACGTGTACAAGGTACAATTCGGTTCCAGTGTGTGCGCGTTGGAAGGGGTGGGGGTGGTAGTGGAGTGAGGAGGAGAAGGTGCGGATGAAGCGCCGCTCTCTGAAGGACGTCCACATCCCGCGCTGTTCGTCCCCTGTGTGGCTGGAACGCTCCGAATGAGCTCTACCAGCGGGACCAGGGACGGTAGGAGAGGGAGTTCCGGGGCGGCCTCTAGCAGTTCGCTGAGGTCACCCGGTGCGGAGGGCTCCCCGTGAAGCGGCAGCAACAGACTACGATGAAGGACCATGTAATACGCATCCAGTAGCTCGGGCACCTCAGGGATGAGTTGTCGTAGCGGGGGGTGTTCTTGCCGTCTATGCGGCCTCGTCCGAGAATGCGAGAGCGCCATGCACCAGCGCACACAGAGCTGATGGAAGGCACTGGCACACCGCAGTGTGTGCCGCTGCCACTGCTCCAGGTCGGCCGGGAGGAGGTGTGCCAAGAGAGGGTAGTGCACCGCGTTGGAGGGATCGAAAGGGGAGTGGAGAGGAAAGTGCAAGGTCGGCGACAGCAGTGGTGCCAGGTGCCGCCACGGGCAGGAACACGTCCGCCGCCGCGCAGCGTGGAACGGCTCCTTCGTCTCGCGTCCGTCCGCATCCGGGCGGCCGGTTTCATTTCGCCACGCGTGCAGGCCTTTACGATACCCCGCCACGCAGCCAGCGAGCCAGAGGCTTTGCACCGTCACGGCATCCACCGCCCCCCCTCCCTTTCGAGGGAAGAAGCACCGCCGCACGACGCGGATCGGGGGAATCCCACTCGGGACCAGTCCACCGCGAAGGTTCTGGGCATTCCACACCATGGTGTATGGGACCGAGATAAGGGGCGCGCCGTGGCGAATCCGCTCTGTGGAGATCAAGGCGATCGGTGAAGGGAAGGGAAGCACCGGAGCTGAACTGGAGGAGGTCGCGGTCGAGCAGGAGGGTTGTGGACGAGGTACCAGAGCCAAGGGCTTGCTCGTCACACCACCACTCGCACAGAAGGACCAAAAGCGATTGACATCTTCTCTATCCATCTCTTCTAATGAAGATGTTGACGATTACGGGCTTTACTTTATTTATTTTATGTTTCTCCTGTTTGGGAAGGGAGGAGTTCCAGTTGTGTGTGTTTGTTTTTCGTTGTTGTTGTTGTTGTTGTTTTACGATGTTGATTGGGGAATACTGCCTAACTGCATCCCTGTAGTGAGAGATGGTTACACTTATACTCTCCCTCGCTAGCTCTTTTACAGTCTGTTCTTCACAACTTTAGTTTTCTTTTTTTTTTGTGGATGGCAACTTCCCGAAGAGGACAGATTTTTATTATCTTTATTTTGTTTCAAGAACATACATGGTGAATATGAAGTGGTGATGATAGTCAGAAAGAAAAGAAAGACAAACGATAAAGAAAAAGAGTAATGAAGAAAAGTAAACAATAGGGACTCGTTAGGGACTTGAAGGAGGACACGTCTCTCTTCTTCTCCTTTTGTCATTTCGCAGGTGACGAACGCATGGCAAAAAATAATATGATAATAAATTTTATAATAAATAAATGGCATTGATGAAAACCATCATTCATTACTTATTTTTGTTTGGTTGGTTTTTTTGTGTTGTACTGTGGAAGGGGTTTTTTATATATATAAAAAAATAAAAAACTGTGAGTGTGTGTGTTTAACGTCTTTTCCTTCCGCGCACACACCCTTCGCACACAGACGAGAAGAAGGGTTAATAGTCCATGGTGGGCCGTACACTCACGGGTTCCACCACGCGAGTGATGCCGCCCAGCTCTGGGACGCGTTTCCACCTCGGCCGTGGAATGACGTGCTGCTGGGTCGGGTGTTGCCAGTAATTAGGAAACGTATTAGCGGTCTTAAACGCCATGGGTCGAAAGTAAGCGTCCGAGTCCGGGGTTTTGTACGAAAACCGTTCCTCTAGCTGTGCTTCGGACAAATGGGGGCTGGCTCGCTGTAAAATTTCACTATTAATCGCCCGTTGATTCGTGATGCGTGCCATCCAGATGGATCGCCGTCGAATGGATTCGAGGACTTCCTTCATGTGATACTGCTCCCGCCGCTGTGGAATCATTTTAAAAAGTCCATTGGCAAAGGCGCACCCGGGGAATTTGTTGTCGATCACCTTATCGCGCACGGAGAAGTGGTGCAGCACCTCCAAGTGGGCCCTGTGGAGCTGTACTAATTCGAAGGAAGAAGGGTAGTACGAGGGCAGTCGTGCGGTTTGGGTTCCCGCCACTACCGAGTGGTAAGACCCCCGGCCCAAAGCTCCAGACATGGGGGAGGGTGGTGGAGAAATCCCCTCGCTACACGAACGGACACGAAAAAGTGTTCCAGGTGTAAACTTTAGCCAGGTGTGTGTATGTTCTACTTGTTGATGTATTTAATATTCTTAGTGTCACTATTTGGGTCAAAAGAAAAACAAAAAAAATAACGAAGCCGAATACAAAAAATATACGACGATTTCATATCCAGATGATTAAATAAAGCATAACCACTCTCTTTCGAACCAATATATATATATATATATATATATATATATATATGGTTTTTTATTGGAAATGATATATTTAAAACGAAGAGACGGAGTAAAAGATTGGAGTGGTAAAAGCTACTTCTTCACCGCCTTCTTAAAGCTCCCACCGGCCTTCTTCAGGGTTCCAGAAACGCCACTGGCATCCGCTCGACCACGCTTTACCCCAGCCGTCTTGGTTGGGGTCTTCGCGGTGGAGGTAGACTTAGTCACGCTGAAGAACTGATCGAGACGCCCCTGCGTCTTCACTTTCAGAGCGGCCCGGAGTCTCGCAATCGCTTTGGTGACCCGATCTGAGTTAAACAGTTTTTCCTCCACCAAAAATTTCCTCAAACCGTCCTCATCCGGTTCTGTAAATTGGATGTCGATCGCCGTTGAGGGCACGACTTCTGGGGATTTGAATAACGCTCGTGCTTCTTCAAAAATAAAGTTGCTTGGGATGGGATACTTTGTGGTGTCGATGCCTTGCAGCACTTTTTCAATCGACCCATACTTCATAATGTTATCCCACGCTTTTTGTGGACCAATGCCTGGAATTTTCGGAAGATAATCGCACCCGAGCAGGATGCAGAGATCGATAAATTGATCCATAGTCAACCCAGATTCCCGTAAAACCTCACTCAAATGAACTTCCAGGATCGGTCTCTTCTTTGCGTCACTAAAATGCAGATGCCGCAGCATGACCTTCGATCCAAATGTGAGCGCATCCATGTCCTCGGTTCCAACCGCCCAGGCTTTTCCGGATCTCACCAGCTCTGCGCACTGCGCTTCCGCTTCGGAAGGAGCTTGAACGACAGGGATTCCCATAAGTCTCAGCATTTTTTTTACTTCTTCATTTTGCTCTCACCGTTCGCTTGCTCATCTTTTCCATCAGCTCATCATTCCCAGCTTCTTTAGCTTCTTCGAATTTCTGTTCCGCATCATCTGCTTTTTGCCGACGTGAATCTAAGGTGATACTCTTAAGACAAGGAGGTTTTCCATCAAAGACGTAAATAGGTTTTATGCCTTCATCCACCATTCGCAGCGTTCGCGCAAAAATTCCATTGAGATGCGATGTCACCTCCCCTGCTTCATTTGTCAGCTCGACTCCTTGCCCGTCTTGAAATCCCTTCATAGCAATGATACACTGATAAATGCTCATGGAAGCATCAATGGCAATTCGCCTTCCGAAGTAATTCTTCATTTCCTGTTCCTTAATAGACTTCGGTGCCTTTTCATACAAGAGCTTTGCGAGGCCTAAGATTCCCATGTTGATCGCCTTTCGGTAGATGTTTTATTTTAATTTTGAAGAATCTTTTTTTTTCACTAGGGAAAAACGACGTCTGCAGACCTTAAAATAATAAAAAGAACGGAACAGCTACAGGAAATGAAATCAAAGAAACAGTCAAAAACACGATTAAGCAGAACCACTTCCCTCAAAAGAAAGGTATTAAATACCTTCACAAAGACTTTTTACAAAAATATTCAATTAGGAATATTCCGTTTTCTTCAATAAATAGCAAAAATAACAGAAATTAAGTAATTCTTTAAAAGGAAATGATCTGAATCCTTGAAAAGAAAAGCACTATCCCTTACACAACACGATAATGATGAAATTTTCTTCCCACAAGTTCTATTAAACCCGTCTAATTCTTGTATATGATCATACATTATGAGTGGGTTAATTTACTCGCTTTTTCTTTGGATATTTTTTCCTCCTACTACATATGCTGACCAGTTCATTTCAAGAAAAAAAAACTATTGCATTGCTGTTCTTCTTTAGTAATATTTTTTGTTTGCTTGTTTTTATTGATCTTTTAAAATATATATATGTTTCCACTCCTAAGTGGATCCTACAACTGATATCATACGTGCTATTCCTTTTCAAAAAATATTAGGCGATGCTTGGCATTTGTGGATCTTAAACATTCTTCGTCGCTTCCTAGTACAAAAAAAAAAAAAGCAAAAGAATTACTCCTCTACCTCTTTTTTTTTTTTCTTAATTCACATTAAACATCAATACAAATATTTTTTTCTAAAGCTTCTTCTTTCTTTTTTTGACTATTACTTCTGATGTAAAATAAATTGTGATTCATCTTCATATATTAAAGATTAAAAAATTGAAAAGGGAAGATGAATGATGAAGGACTTATCTCCATGCTTCCACTTTACAGTACTCTTATTTTCATCAGATATTTTTTAAAAAAAAAGCTTCCTTAATTTATTTAGCCATTGGATTTTGAGCAATGTATTCCACAGTGTCGGGGATAGATTGTAACTTTTCAGCGTCGTGATCAGGAATATCTAGAATAAACTCTTGCTCAATCGCAAAAACCACTTCTACTACATCCAATGAGTTCAGTCCAAGATCGTTGACAAAATGGGACTCAGGGGTTACTTTGGAAGCATCAACTTTCTCGAAATTTTTGACAACCTCAAGAACACGAGTAAGCACATCATTTTTGTCAAGCAAGTACTGTCCACTCCGTGCTGGGGGCTCCTCTTCGTGACCACCAGAGTAGAAACGCAAAGGCTGATAAATAGAAACAGAAGCCAGCATATTCGGCCTAGAAGGAAAAGGCACTATCCCTTGAGCAGTACTCCGGAAGGAAGTACAGCACACTGCTGCTGCAAAGCAGCGAGAAATATTACGTTTAAGAATAGAGCGCTGCATAAGTCTTGAAAAAAAAAATCTCTTCTTAGCAAAAGAATTTAAAAAAAAAAAATAGTTTAACATATAAATATAAATTTAAAAGAAATAAGGAGAACAAAAGTCAAACATATTGATAAATGCTGAACTGAATGGCCACTACCCAGAAACTGAAAGTAAAGTTTGGAAGTTGGTAAACTAAGTAATTCAATTAATAAAAAGTAAAGCTTCATACACTCATATTTTATTGTCGTATTTAAAAAAAAAAAATGAAATAGTAATTTAAAACATAATAATTTGAATTACTAGCCAATAATAGTAAATATAATAAATCAAGACAGGGAAAAAATTAGAGCAACACTGTTAAGAGCTGTTTACGATAAAGGAGATAATCGTCAAATATTAAAATATTAAATTATCACCTAAATATTTAAAACTCAAACCTTAAAATCAACATTTAAAAAACAACTTAATTTTCAAACGTGTTTCAAAAGGAAAAACTTTTTTAAGTAATAAACTGTTAGGGTGTAAAGTAACTCAATGATATGTGATATATATAAAGTCATTCAATGATATGCATATATATATATTGTGAGAAAATTATTTGGGTGGCACTTAAATAAATAAAAAACTACTTAGGGAGAAAACCTAAAATAGACAATTAATTATTCCATTTTCATGATGTTTCATATTCCTCAAACTAAATTTTCAAGTGTTGTCTTGGATTCATATTCGACAGGATAACTTCACCCTAATTAATTGGCATTCATTTCTTTTTTTTTCTTGAATTTAGGCCAAAAAAAACTTCTAAACTAAATCTTATGTCTCCTGTACTGTCAAACGCACGAAGCTGAAGTTCAAGGAAAATATCTTTCTAAGAATACCAAGTTTGTTATTCTCCTAAGTTTTTATTTTTTACTTCATGTTTATTATTATTACCAGTATTTTTAATTACTATTCTGGTAGATATATATACATTTTATAGGACTATAGTATCGGCAGCAGAATTAATCAATAAATATATATATATATATATATTTATTTATCTATTTCTCCATATCAATTTATATAATCGTACCAGCTGTATTGATCTACAAAGAAGCAAAAAAATGTTAAAAGTTGAAGCATTTCTTGTGCACTGCTCTATCTCAGAATAAAAGTTTGTTTTTTTTTTTTTTTTGCATAACAATCATAATTGTAATCAAAACACTAAAAGGAAAGCACGAAGAATAAAAAGAAAAAAAAAAACAGAAAAAACATTTAAAAAAAATTGGAGAACAGAAAAATATTTAATAAATATTTTTTCACTTGAGAAATAATAATATTAAACAATTGCAATAATAATAGTAGTAATAAAATTCTTAACACTGAACTCCTCAACTACTCAATGATTACAAGAAAATACAAAAAAAAAATCTACAGATAAAGAGAATGAAGCAGAAATTTCAACCAATAATAATCTTGGCGTGCTTTCACAAATGTATTTTTGTTTTGTCTTTTTAGAAGTTCACAAGAGCCTGTGGGCAACCCTGCATCACTGTCCCACAAAAAATATATACGGTCTTATTGCTCTTTTTTTGCTTTCCTCTGTTGTACTTTAAATTAAAAACAAAAAAAAGTATAACAAAAAAGTAAAAAAAATCATGTTTCTAACGAGGACAGCCAATCAACAATAGAATATTTCAACCGAGGCCAAAACACAAAAAAAAACCGCGCTAGCCAAGGGAAACGCATTTCCCCAGGAAAAAGAAAAGGAGAAAAACGAAATCCACAACTACAAAAAAAGAAAAAAGCGTTATGAAAGAAACCCCCCCTAAATCGAACCGCCACCCCCGAAAGAAAGAGCCCGCCCCCCCTTCCCCCCGGCGATGAAAATACCCTGGAGGGAAAAAACGGCGAAAAAGAAAAAAGGAAAGAAAGAGAAAAAAATGCGCCGCGCCAAAAAGGGGATGAAATCACACCGGCCCCCTCGGAACAAACGGCCACAGCACACATAATTTTACCGAAAGCCCCGAAAACCAGAGGCCCAAGGGAACGGCGTCGCATCCGCTCGAACGAAAACGGCGAAGAGCCCCAACACAATCCAACCGCCTTCGGTAAAAGGCCAATTCTCCCCCCACAACCCCTAATTCTGCAAAAGAAAAACAAAAATTATTTGTTTTCTACCAAATGAAAACAAAAATGAAAACGGGAGAGAAGCAAAGCATACACGGATGAACAAAAAACTTTATCATGTTTACACCCCTAACACGAATAAAGAAAAACAATCCATGTGGAAAAATCGCCAGAGAGGTAAAAATAAATGAGATGTATTATTTTTGAGTATGGACAGAGACGCAAATTAGGACTTTCCGATTGAATGGCCATCGAATAAACCTTAAAATTTTCTTAGACTGAATCAGTATTAGAGTTTTAAATAAGGACCAATGACCACTCAAAGGAAAATTATTGCAAAATAATTCAAACTCCCTGGCTTGGGTTTTAATTACTATAAATAAAATGTACAAAATAAACAAAGAAAAAGGCTCTCTCCTCGGTAGAAAAATAATTATTCTTTCAATTTTAATAATTTAAAAAAATATATATTAGACTTGGGATTGTAGAATTTAATAAATACTAGTATACTTTTCCTTTACTTCTCTTTTCTTTTTTCTTTTTTTTTTTAATTTTTATTATATGAATATATAGGTATAATATGTGAATATATAAGAATTGTAATATTTAATAAATATTAATATAGTATACTTTTCCTTCTCTTTTCTTTTCATTACATTTCTTTATATATTGAGACATTCTATTCCTGAGTTCGAGTTTGACGTCGAACGAAGTACAATAATGTCTCAGNAGGTGTTTTCTTTTCTTATTTTCGGCCTACAATCAATGCTCAAGTTCCCCCCGTAAAACTGAACGTTCCCAGTCTCTCGAACATAGCTCTACCATAGACTCGAGATCTTGGAGCAATAATATCTTGCAGCAATTAACCCCTCCGACACCATTCTAGGGGAAGAATTTAACTTCATAGGGATGTACTTTAACCATTCCAAAAAGACAGTTTCTGTTAGGCGACTAACCTCCTTAAGACTACAAGGCTTCATGATAAACTAACTTTCTTAGAGTTAGAGGGTCTTTCGGCCAGCTTGTTTTCCAGTACAGTGTGTTTGGCGTTGAGATGTACATATTTTATTGAGCTATAAAAGTCACAAGTTGCTGATTATCGCAGCTAGCACGCCATGCTACAGGAGAAAATGAACTGGTACATCTTCATCCCTCAGTGCAACGTGAATTCAATGAGTGGGGGGGCCATTGGCAGCGACAAATACCCCTCATTTTATAGCCAATTTACCGATAAAACACACTTACACGCTGTTCACCGATGCAAGTCTTAAGGGTTGGGGTTGTTTATTGGCAGACGACATGAGTTTTGGATCTTTGAGGTGTTTGTTATCCAACCGGATTCATGATCTAGAAGGAACGGCTATTCTTTTATCTTTGGAAGCTTGAGGAAAACGTATTTCCCCATTTACGCACATCACTCTGAAAGTGAATACCGGTCATTTCCACACTCAAGAGAAAGAGAAGTGGAACGGTCGTTCTGAACACCTCAAAAAACCTCTTCCTCAAAAAAGCTTGAGTTGATGCAAACTTATCAGTGCTATACTTCCAAGGATAGCCTGGCAGAAAATCATTCAAGGCCACTCTCTATTTCCGAACACCGGCAGGCATCCGTATTTACCATGGGGTCGGAATCTTTTGCATAAACTGTGATTGCCTTCTCTTCCTTCTTCTTTCACCCACCTCTCCTTTTTCTTCCTTACTTGCTAATAGGTATTGTCTGTTAACTGGCCAAATGGGTGTTTTTTTTTTTTCCCGCGTGCGTTTAACGCCCAAGAACAACCGTAGCTGAAAAAGGAGGAGAATGGATTTACGTATGCAAAGCTGCTAGAGCTCAGTGATGTGGGACTCTGCTCGCGGAGATGAGCCTCTACCCACGTTTGCATGTGGGCCAGGGGCCGTCCCCATGCCATTAGCAGTTATCCCTGAACTAAGGACTAGTTATTTTGGCTCTGTGCAACGCGAAGTTCCACCTGGGCTCCCCAGCGAGTGGGTACTGGCCCTGAAAACTTTGAAGGTGGGCGTTTCCAGGGGGCCTATTTAACGACACCACAGGCCTTTGGCAACCAACATTTAGCTTTGACGTTCAGGAGTTAACGTGGGTTACGGCACGAACGTATCGTGCTCTGCTACGCGAAGGATTCGTGGCGCCGAGGCGCGTCCTCATGACGTCTACTAGACCCTGACACCACGGTGAGGTAATCGGCATCGTCAGAGAAATGGGTGGTTTATATAAAAAGGTAGGTGCGGCGAAGTTCTTGGGATATTAAAAATATACAGCGCTTAGTAAGTTAAACAAAAGAATGAAAAAACAATCCTATAAGCACTGCTTACGCATTTTGAAATGCGGTGTGAATTTCAACTTGCCTGCCTACCTTTGCGGTCTTCCATGCGCGTCGTTTCCTGTAATAACCCCGTTCTTTTTCCTTCTTTCTATAGGTTTTTCTTTTCACTTTTAGTAGGAAAATTTAGAGTGAGCGGTTCTTTATATAATAAAATAAAAAAGAAAAGAAAAGGAAAGTATTCTAGTATTTTATATTACAATCCCAAGTCTAATTTATATTATAATTTCTAAATTATTAAAATTGAAAGAATATTTTTTTTTCTACCGAGGAGAGAGCCTTTTTCTTTGTTTATATTTTGTACATATCATTTATATTAATTAAAATCCAAAATCCAAGCCAGGGAGTTTGAATTATTTTGAAATAATTTTCCTTTGAATGGTGATTGATCCTTATTTGCAACTCTAATGCTGATTCAATCTAAGAAAATTTTAAGGTTATTCGATTGCCATTTAACGGAAAGTCCTAATTTGCGTCTCTATCCATACTCAAAAATAATAACACATCTCATTTATTGTTACCTCTCTGGCGATTTTTCCACATCGCGTCAGGAGTGTAAACATGATAAAGTTTTTTGTTCATCCATGTATACTTTGCTTCTCTCCTTTTCTCATTTTTATTTTCATTCGGTAGACAGAATACAATTTTCCTTTTTGTTCCCATACTATTTAACAAAGGGAGTCGAACATTGTCGCAGAAAAATATTTTCTTTTGATGCGACGGTGTTCCTTATGTTTTTTCCAAAATCTCGCCCACCATCCCCCTCGCGGCGAAGTCCTATCGGTAGAAGCTATGTGCATATATATCACCTACCTAGAGCTTTAGCCAAGGGTTTTAAATTGAATTGTTTAGCAAATTGAATTGTTTTTTCCCAAAAAGAATATATAATTTAAATTAAAAAACCCACCCTCCGTCCCCCGGCACGGCGAAGGTCTTGGGTTTCCAAAAAGGATACTAAAAAATATACAGCTTTATGTACGGTTTACGCATTTTCATACGCGGCATGAATTTCAACTTTCCTGCCTTCCTTTTAGGTCTTCCATGGACGTCGTTTCCTGTAATAATTCTTTTGCCCTCTTTCTATGTGTTTTTCTTTATTTTTATTTCCATTAGGAAAATTTAGAGTCAGCGTTGCTGTTGTTAAACTGCCTTGCGCACCGCATTTATTTTTATTTTTCTTTTTCTTGGTTCGGATTCCCACAAAAACTAGTTCCCCTTTGGTTTAGCCGATGAAGCCGAAAAGTGTTTCGTAGAGGAAGTGGGGCTGGTCCTCTTCCTGAACGTTAAAAGTTCAAGAGAGCACCAAGAAGAATATTTTTTATTATTAT
>JASAOA010001595.1:0-22922 GCA_030849815.1 Vickermania spadyakhi | reverse complement strand
GCTGAGGAGCAAGCACAGCGTGAAGCTGAGGAACAGGCACAGCGTGAAGCTGAGGAGCAAGCCCGCCACGAGGCTGAGGAGCAAGCACAGCGTGAAGCTGAGGAGCAAGCACAGCGTGAAGCTGAGGAGCAAGCACAGCGTGAAGCTGAGGAACAGGCACAGCGTGAAGCTGAGGAACAGGCCCGCCGAAAGGCTGAGGAGCAAGCACATCGTGAAGCTGAGGAGCAAGCCCGCCGAAAGACTGAGGAACAGGCACAGCGTGAAGCGGATGAGCAAGTCAAACGTGGTCGCATCAGGGAGGATCGAGGTCGACTTCAATCTGAGGAAATTGCGCGCCAGGAAGTGCAGCTAAAGGCAGAAGGAAAGGTTTCACGGTTAGGCGTGCCCGCAACGGGAGTTGAAAATGTCTGGAAGGACCAGTCGATGATTCCGAAGTATTCGATGAGCAGTGAAAGAGATAACAGCTATGAAAGGGCCTTAAAAAATGGTTTACTGGATCTTGGTGGTGACAGTGATGCAGTTCCTGAAGTCATTTCACCTATTGCGTGTTTAGCGTTCGAAGATGAGATGGAGGGTTACTGTCGAGCACATGGTGTTTCCGAAAGTGAGTTACGACGTTCCAATGTCGTCTTGAAGCGGTATCGTAATATGTGTGAGGAGGGTTGCTGCCTTTTTCCTCCTGAAGAAGATGCTTCGGAAGCTCCTATTCACGTTCAAGTCCAGCTCAACTTATTCAAGGCTAACCAGACGATTTTATCATTGAAAGTGAATGAGAAATGTATTGAAGATCATCCGCAGCGGACGGATGTGTCGAAGACTGCACTTGAAAGTGTACCACTCTACTTTGAAGACACGGTATTATCTAGCAAAGATGCCGATCTTTTAGATTCCGAAAGCTCATTTAATCAGCCTTCGGAAGAAGTCCTCTCTAAAAATGAGCTTTCTCTTCCTGTCTCTAGTAGTGTCCAGAAAGCTATTGGCCGCATTGCTTATGGGGATCCGATTGACTTATGGGAGAAAGCGTCCGGGCATGACACTCTTGAAGAACGAGGGCATTTTTTCGGTAGCGGAATTCGACAAGAAAACACCACTAATTTTATGTGGGTGAGCGGTGTGGACGTACAGAAACCTATTGCCCCGCTAAAAGTTTTTACGGGAGGGAGGTTAATCGAAATAAGAGCTACAAAAATAGTGAGCAAGGTAAGCGAAGTACACGGTGAGGGAACCGACCCTCTGCTTGTTGCCGCAGCTTTGTATTGGATTGAAAAAGGTTACAAAACGAAAGTGTCCGAGACGTTTTACTTCGGAAATAATCTCGAGACATTTTACCCACATCATGAGCCGAAAGAAGAACTACGGGACAACTGTGTGGTGGCTTTTGTCCCTAACGAATTTCACGGTTCTCTGCATATTATTGCTCGTGTCTACCGACCAGCCAATTACAACTTTGAGTCCTTTAGTGATTTATATTCGCGACCGGATCGATACAAAAGTTCCCACGTCGCTCCAATGAAACAAGATACGCTGCTTTTGGCCAAATCCTCCGATGCTCTGCAGGAACTGGGATGGATGATATCTCCTATAGAAGTCGATAACAAACTTTGCGATGTGAGTACTGCGACCATTACGAGAAAGACCTTTTCCGATACAGATTTGATGGACCTCTATCTTACATCTCCTACGCGTCTCTCTTCGTTTCAGACGGTTCCTCTTCAACTGAGTTTTGAGGTACGAGATTTATCTAATTTTGAAGTGTCTTTTCCTTTTCGAGGGGAACATCCTACGCCTCAAGAACGAGAAACTGTTGTTGGCCTTCTGGATCCAGATGTTGTCAATGCGAGAGTTCACCAGTACCGATTAGCTCCTTGCAGCTTGTTTATTTTATCATCCGGATTCTTCAACTACTACATTAATGTCTTTTATCTGCGCTTTTCCTACTTAAAGCTTTCATCGAACAGTTTCTTTCGGAGTCTTCCCGGAACACACACCACGTTTTACGTTCACGTATGTGTAAAGTGTACAGATGATGCTCTGACAGCGGAGGAAGCACTCCCATGCATTTATGGTCGAGGGATTGACTGTATGAAGATGGTGAGCGAAGCTTTGTCCTCTTCCATTGTATCTGTGTCGTTGGATTGGGCGATGAGTGATGAGTTCAAGATTCAACTGCCATTAAATCTTACAGATCGCCATCATTTCTTCCTCACTCTCTACGCTGCGTACACAAAACCGGGAACGAACAAGCCCCCAGTCAAGGTAGGATACGCCGTCGTGCCTATTGTAGACGGAGCCAATATTTCTATTTGTGCATCGAAGTATATAGATTTTATATCTGCCGAACATGCTGTAGTCGCTAGCGCAGGAGGATACCTTGAAGGCTTTAAGAAAGCAGATAAAGCTTGCTTTATCAATAATGGAACAGGGACTATTTCTCTTTCATGCCACACAAAGTCTTCTGTATACCCTACAAACAGCAAAATATCAAATTTTTTTGAAGGCTACTCGTCTTCGCTAATGGAAAGTAGGTTGAATGCGGATGTTTTGAAACACGCAGGCGATGTCAACAAAGTTCCTTTGAGCAATCCAGATCATCATCGACCAGTTATCAAAGAGATGTCGGACCTCACGCTGCCGCACATTGTAGGATTTTATCCTTTCCTCTGCTCGTACGCCATGACCATCATCGGGTCACCTTCCGATAAAGTGGCGATGCCGCACCGCCTTCAGATGCTCGACACTCTACTTCTAATGACATCGAAGCTGGTGATGTTCGAAGGGACTTCACAGTCGCCTCGGCGACAGGCGAAGGTCACACCTTCTTCTCGTACGAGCGTGGAAAACATTCTTTATCATTATCTGACAAACGATGTTCTATACGAAGCGGAAAAATGCACAGTAAAATGTCGGTTGTACGCGGGGATGGCTGAAGTGTGGCTTGGCCTTCTTCGAGCCCTCGCATTAGAGGGACCTCAACGAGACCCATCGGAGCGAAATATTCTTCGTGAAATAAGTGAGTTGTCTTGGTATTTATTTGATGTTATACTGCGCTCTGCCTACATGTGGGCTGAAGAGGCAGAAGGTGGCTTTGGCTCCAAGACTTCTAGACGGATATTCCATCAAAGCTTTTACGACACAATATCCAATCTATGCCTTGAAGCTCTTCGCCTACTCTGTGCATTTGATGAAAGTGCTCTGGTGAGACGTGTTGCTCTATTTCTAAGAAACCTGATGCATTGTGCGGATAGAGGACAATTGCTTATTGTGTGCTCCAAAGTGGGGCACTATTTTATGCAAGATGGAAATACGGAAAGCCTAACCAACTTTCTTTCGTACTTGATGGAGGCACCGGATATGGTGCTCTTCTTCTTTCCGTCCGCAGAGGGCGAGGAACCGGCATTTCTCGCGCCAATGCTTAACGAGTGCTTTTCAACGTTACTGGTGCACAAAAATCGCGATACGCGAACTCCAGCAGCCAGCTATTTCTATCTCTTCCTCCGCCGGATGAGCAGAGATAGTCGGTTAACCAGCGACCACCTCCGTGTAATAGCGGGGCAACTGTATCCCCTTCTCCTTTCAATGGCATCGAATTGGAAGACGTTCATGGCTCTTAATGAGAAGTCCAATGCGGAAATCGCCGTCAATGAGCGCCGGAAAGTTCTCTTGATTGTATTGTGGGTGTTGTATTACGCACCTGTTGGACTTCTGAACCGTTGGCTCTTAACAGAGGAGAATGAAAAGAATATTGCAGGATTCTATTTGATGCTCAGTGAAGCTCAATTACTTTTTAGGTTTGATGGTGAACTCAAGCGCCATCAACCCGTTGCGCCACCGCTTCGCGATGAATTACTGCGGTGGGATGCCCGTCTCAGTTTGTTGATCAACACCTTCGCAATGGCGTCTGTGAACAAGTCATTGTCCCTCACCAAACACTTACTTCAAACAGTCAAAAAGCACAGAGGAAGCCCGTGCGTTTTTCCGTTCTTCGTTCTGTTGGAGAATACTCTAAACTTGCGTAACACGACACGCTCTCTTCAGTTGGGATCGGCTCTTCTTCTGGAGGTTGTTAGACAACTTCTTCCGGAAATTATGAGCGGGAAAGCGAAAATGTGTGAGGGAATAGTTTTTCTTGCTTTTCGTTTGATGAGCTCTTGTTGCCAGTACGTGCGCAGAAACGCTTCGATGACGTATTTTTTTATGTGCCAGGTCTCGTTCTCCTGGCACCATTCTCTATCTCGAATGAAGGCATTAACTGCGAATGCACTTGTAACGGTGGCGGAGTCCAAAAGCCGAGACCTTCGCTTTGCGGGGAGGTGCATTGAATATCACTTCGATCAATTGATGGACCAAGCGAAGGTGGAGGAAGATAACTTTCTTCCACCATCCCCTGGATTTTCGGATCGCTATGAAGAGGATCCGTCTTCCACCAGTGGAGACGCGATGATGGCGTTTACGCACATCATAGAGCCCGCTTTTACGAGCGTTAAACCTTGCATTGACGTTCCCGCTCACCTCACAGGAAAAAAGGCTCCACAGAAGAAATCGACGACTAAATTTTCAGAGGATTTCGGTGCCATGTCGAGTACGGTTTTGCAACTGTTTAACGATGTTCTTCCACTGCGGGTAGATTCATCTCTACTGTTTAAAGAACCCAAAGCAGCGACGTATCTTGACATTTTTCTTAACTTTCTGCATCAGAATGCCCTGAAAGAAGGCCTGAAGTGGCTGTACCGACTGAAGGAGACGCATGAACAGAATGGGGATCACGTTGAAGCCGGCATGATTCTTGTCCTCATTGCCAGTCTCGGATTTCGAGTGACGCAACTATTTTACCACGCAAAGGGGAAAAGCTCCAAAGGCGCGAGATTTCCCGTTGCCTTGATGGATTACGTGTTCTGGCACGACTATGTTCGTATTCTCCCCGACATCGATTCCCTCTTTTCTGTGGACATTATTTATCCGATTGCAGCAGCTCTGTATGTTTGTCCCGATGAACCCTGCTTTACGATGGAAGGGCAAATCAAAATACTGAAAGAAGCGGCAGAGCAACAGGACAAAGGGATGTACTATGAGTTGTCCTTGCAAACGATCGGGATAGTGGACCAGTATGTCCGGGCTGCGAAGGATTACAGCGGAGCTGCTGTGCTGCATCGAGCGATGGCGTCGTGGTGTGCCGTCGTTTCGGAACCTCGACCATCGAGCACCTATTTTTTTCTCTGGGCTCGAATGGAGCGTGAGGAATTTCCGTCTAGTTCTTCTGGGAGTGTTGCACGGGAGGAGTCTTTAGGTGCTGCAAGACCAGGGGCGACGATTCGCCGTATCTACAAGATGCCGCCGAAATATACGTTGAGCGACTTTAGAGCTTACGCGAAGGAATACGTATGCAGTTTATTTGACGATCCTTCCATTGTCCATATCACAGAAGAGTTGACCGAAACAAGGCGTCACGAACAGAGTGCCACTCCTTATAAGAAAAAGAGTCTTCAACTCTTGAATAGCTCGATGAAAGGCCAATCCAATCTGTGTTTGCTGACAGTGTTAGAAGTGGCTCCACACATTCCTCAACGAACCACAAAAGTTCCTGAAGGATATGACAAGAAAGTTCGTCTCGCATCTTTTCAGCTGGTCTCGCACGTGGTGGGTACCACAGCCGAGGCAGAAGCGATTAAACCAGAAGATGTACCTCGGCACCGAATGAAGATTCTCACCTACGAGGTCGAACGCACGTTCCCCTCTACGACAACTGCCATTGATGTGAAACGCGCCGAAGAGGTGCTGTTGAATCCGGTGGAGACGGCGGCCTTGATCATGCAGAGTACCGGCGACACTATTATCAGTGCACCAGAAGATGAGGAATTGATTTCTGTCATCCAACAGGCTTTGAGTATTCACGGCCTTCCACCTGGAGCGTTCTTTAAGGCTGCTATTGCTGCAATGGGACACAAAGAAGAAATTCATTTCCAAGCTCGTGCTTTAGCGAACTTGGTTCAAAGTAAAATGGCTATTTGGACCAAACTAGGCGTTACTCACGACTACCCGGACGAATACGCAGTAATGATCAAGGCTATCGCGGATATAGAGTGCGCTCTAATTGCATATTCAATGAAGGATAATAGCCCGTGACAGTAAATCAAGCGAACCTTTGCCCCTTTTGCAACAGAAATTCTTTTCGTTCGCATATTTCGAAAAAAATTGGATGTTTTTTTTTTTTTTTTTTTGCATTAACTTTATTAGTGACAATTCTGAGCTCTTTTTGTGTATTGCTTATAGATATAGCCGATTCTTCTACTTTTATTCCCTAAATTAATCAACTGTAGATTTGTACTTTATTTTCAGTTGGCCGGATTTGTTCTTTTTATCTCATCATAATAGAAAGTAGCAACAAGTAATCGTAATACTAGCCATAAAAACCTTTGAGAACCAACGGACTAAATGGGTTTTAATGTTCATGACAAAGCCTTCATTCTTACTTTCTTCTTATCTATACGTTAAAGCAGTTTCTTCTTAAAGAAATTAGGATCCTTTATCCTATTCTTATCCTATTTTCTCGCTTAGAAGGCTTTCATGACAACTTGCGACTTCAAAGATCAGCTTACTGGGGAAGTTTATATTCCTTCGTCTTGGCAACGTGAGGTTGGCAAGACGCAAGCTGAAACGCAAACATCTGAATTGAGAACTTCGGAAAGCTCTACTCAGACTAAAACAAGCTCCATCAAGCCGAGCGAAAAGCTCGAGAAGGGTGAAGGACATGACAAGGCGCAGCTAGCTGAAGCAACACTTCAAGGAGGGCTGCAGTACGTTTACACAAATGCCAAATTTGACGAGGAAAAAGTAGCACAATTTATGGAATCCTCCGAACCAACGATTCTGTCCATATTACACAAGAATTCAAGGACTAATTTGTTTGACAACTACCAACCTAACTGGACAAAGAGAAGTACCGAATTGTCTTGCATATACACCTTGTCGTCACCTGCAGCTATTGAGCATGATCTCCATGCTTTAGATGTGTCGTGGAATTGTACTGGATCGATGTTGGCGGTGGCGTACGGGCGGCTCGATATATCTGGATGGTGTAATTCTTCTGGATATGTTTGCGTCTGGAATATCGCTAGACCAGATATGGATCAACATGCACCTCATTTTACTTTAGAAACCGACACTTACGTAACAAAGGTACAATTTCACCCCACCCAATCCATGATGCTAGCTATTGGAACATACAGCGGAGATGTTATTGTTTATCCTAACGTCAGTGAGGGACAGTTTCTCAGCACTAGCCAAGGAAAATTTTCGCATCGTGATCCAATATCAGCACTCGAATGGGTTCAAAATATACAAGAAACCCGAGAGCTGTACCGCTGGGCTCTCTGTGTGGGCTCTCAAGACTGCTCGGTATCCCTTTGGAACGTGGCCAAGAAGATGAAGAACATCGCTCTTTACCAAATACAGAATCGGCGCCGTCAGACCAGTGGCGTGTCCGCTGTCACCTATGCTCGGTCCTTCACACAAACGAAAGGCGTTAATCTTCCTAGCATGGATAACGCCATTATTATCGGCCTAGAAAGTGGTGACGTTGGGCGAGGACGAACTGGGTTATTGAATACTACAATTTTAGATGAGACCGATGAGGCCAACGCGGCAGCGCCAGTGGCCGGAGTGCTGCCTTTGGATTGGATGGAAAGCCACTGTGGTCCGGTTCAAACCCTTCAGAGTTCCCCTTTTTTTCGGCATCTCTTTCTTTCCTGCTCTTCTGACGGAACAGCTCGCCTCTACCATTTGATGGAGTCCAATTCGCAGCTGACATTAGAACCTTCGGCGGACACGAAGCACTTTCTTTACGATGCCCAATTCAGCCCTTTCCGACCAAGTGTTATCGCTGTAGTGTCGCGCAGTTCTTACTTACATATCTACGATCTACAAAAAAGTAAATCCAAAGCGCTGTACTCCACAGAGGCTGGTGTTGACGGAGCTCCTGTGGTATGCGTCAAGTTCTGCAATGCATCAGCGGACTGGATTGCGACGGGTGATACGCGAGGAAATACTCGCATTTGGAAAATCCCGACCGAGATGACGGAGCAGACAGAACTGGAGCGAGCTGCTATTCGAGCGACTCACGTGTCGAAGCGTGAAGGGAATGAGATACCTTCTACTAATAATGTAGGAAAGGAACTTTTTGGGTTTCCGTTGTAATGCAATAGATCCTGCACGTTTTGGAGTCCTTTTTTATTATTCTCTTTCTGTCGTCGCAGTTTTGTAAAAAAATATTTCCAAACCACTACACTTTTAATTCTTAGCGGTTCTATCGCCTGTTTTATCTGTTGCACTCGCTCCGAATCGGCTTGAAGGTTTGTTAAAGCTACAAGCTATGGATGAATGGTGCTTTCTAATATATATTTTTTTAAAAAAATTTTTCCTATTTTTTCAGTTTAGATTTTATAGATACACCTTCCCGACTACAGATAATGGTGGTTCTTCGACTTCGTGTCGCTGTAATTGGGGAGCCCACCTCCGGTAAGACAGCGTTTGTTCAAATGGTCCACAGCAACGGATCCGCTTATCCTAAAAACTATCTGATGACGATGGGATGCGAGCTCGCGACCAAAGAGATCACTGTTGAGGAAGACGTCTCAGTCGAGATCTCGTTATTTGATGTGGGTGGGCAAAAGCTCTATGACTCCATGTCCCACATTTACCTTGAAAATGTTTCAGCGTTTATTCTGATGTACGACATGTCGAACAAAACCACTTTTGAAACATGCAAGCGCTGGGTGACAAAAGCTCGTGAAGCGAAGAAGGACATGATGGGCTTCTTGGTGGCTAACAAGAGCGATCTAGCGGATAAAGCAGAAGTAACGGACAGCCAAGGCGAAATTTTCGCTCGTGCGAACCAGCTGAAGTTCTACAAGTGCTCTGCGCTTCGCGGTGCGGGAATAAATGAGCCCATAGAAGATCTTGCGTGCATGTTTGCGGAAGGCTACAAAAAGCGTGTTGAACAGGTGATTTCCCGGTGCCAAAAATAATTTTTTCATCATCGTTAGTCCTGTAAAAAATATACAGATGTAGTGGTATACATGCTGTTTTTTAACATTTGCATTGATACATACAGCGAAAGGTTCTTTCTCCGAAGACCATCTTTGGGTGCTTGGAGAGTGGGCTGTCATTTTCTGGTATATTTTTTTTCTCCTTAATTTTTAGGAATGGATTTCACGCTGGATGCGCTTTTCACGGACGTGTGTCGGCGCCTACCACTGTATCACACTTTTGTTCAAGATTTAGCATTACACCGCATAGTGTGCTGTACTTATAGGTCTGCAGACACTTTACACTACCGCTGTTTCGTGCCTTTACCTACTTCATATCAAACTTCAGTCGATACTTCCTTCATTAGCGTTATTCACGCCTTTCATAGAAGTATCTGTGAACAACTTATTAGCGAGGAAGAACGGGCTGTGGTACAGATATTTGTAGCATTCATTGACAACGGTGGGTCGATATCCTATTATGAATGCAGACTTGTTGCAGTGTAGCACTAAACGGGAGAGTGAAGAAAAGCTAATCTTACAAGCAAGAAACGTTACAACTATTCAAAAAACAGAAACAAGCAAAAAAGTAAGAATGAAATAAAGTTTAATATGGGAGCTCCATTTTCTTGCAGCCTCATTGTTGAAAGGCTAATAAGTATACTACTTAACCTTGGCGTCCTACACTTCTTTCTTCTTTTGCTGCGCAGCCCCCTTGTTCCTTTATTTATTACCACTTAGACTACTTCTCTTTCACTAGCAGCTGCTGATGATGGAGGACGATCCGAGCTGGCACAGAAACTGTCAATCTCTCGCACGATCGCTTCAGTCCCTTCAAAAGCGGATTGGCATTATTAAGCGATACACAAAAAAAATTGTCAACGTTGCGGATATTAACAGGGGCAGAGAAAAAATTCGTGAAACCACCCGTTTGGCCAATACGGATGATGTCACTGCCATTCATGAAGCTCTCCGGTTGATACAGCAGTTTATGGAGCTACGCCCTTCATACAGCATGGAAGGAGTTAAGCTTATGGGGGATGCCCATCAGACTCTTAAGGAATATCAAGTATCCTGTGATAATTTCTACAAAACTTGCATCAGCGTGGAAGAGTCTCAGCGTGGCAGTACTTTCCGTCTCCGGTTGACAGAGGAGATGGAGGAGGACGAGCTGGAGGACGAGGCGAATGAAACCGAGCTTCTGCTATCCGCGAGAGCAGGTCCAACGCAGCGAGCGCTGTACGAACAAGAACTTCACAACGAAATTGTTGCAGAGTTGGAACGAGAAACGAATGAAATTGCTGAAAATTTGCGTGACGTCAATATAATCGCGAATCACATCGCCAAACTCGCGGAAGAACAAGGTGTACACATTAATCAGATAGACCGAAATCTAGATGATGCCGCTCGGTCCACTAGGAATGGGGTAGAACAACTTCGTCGCGCCAATGAACACCAGAATTCTTCATCTAGGTATAAGTACGCACTTTTCGCCGTTCTTTTTTTTATGGTTTTAATAGTATTGCACTTATTAGCTAAATGAATTAGTGTTACTTTTTGTTTTTGTAGTGTAGTGCGAGGTACAGAAGTGTTTTTTTTTTTTTTGCGTGTTCTTTAATCTCCTTAGTATTATTAAGCGAGCACATATTTAGGGTTACACTGGTTTTATTGACTTTTCAGAGGAGTAGAAGTCGGAATGATTGATTTTCAACTTTTCTCTCTCTCTCTCTCTCATTATTTTTTTCTTTGATTCGTTTTGTACCTAATAGACGAAGCTACATAATACATTGAGGAAAAGGATGGCGGATGAACCTGTCGTGACTCCTTGGACCGTTGAAGGTGACGTGGATTATGAAAAACTAATCAAGGAGTTCGGCTGCCACCCCATCGATCAGGCCCTACTGGACCGCATAGAGCAATTAACGAGAAAACCACCACACCACTTTCTTCGACGGGGCATTTTTTTCTCGCACCGGGATCTACGTATTGTATTAGACCTTTACGAGAAGGGAAAGCCGTTTTACCTCTACACGGGAAGGGGGCCCAGCAGTGAATCGATGCACACGGGTCATCTTGTCCCGTTCATGTTCACCAAATGGCTGCAGGACACGTTTAAAGTTCCGTTGGTCATTCAATTAACCGATGATGAGAAGTTTTTCTTTAAAGATTTGACAGTGGATGAGGTCGAGAAAATGACGTTTGAGAATGCACGAGATATCATCGCTCTGGGCTTTGATCCAGCGTTGACGTTTGTCTTCAGCGATTTCGATTATGTGGGAAGCATGTACCGTGTCATCTGCCGTATTGAAAAGGCGTACACTGCGAATCAAGTTCGGGGGTGCTTCGGCTTTAAATTAGAGGATAACTGTGGCAAGTGGATGTTTCCAGCTATCCAAGCTGCCCCATCGTTTTCGGCTGCCTTTCCCCATATCTTTCCTCCTAAAAACGGAAATGTGTTCTGCTTAATTCCGCACGCCATTGATCAAGATCCGTATTTTCGTCTTACTCGTGATATTGCACCACGCTTGGGCTATTTGAAGCCGGCAGCGATACACTCTAAATTCTTTCCCGGCCTAAGCGGCTCCAAAGGTAAAATGAGCTCTTCCGTGGGGGCTGCCGTCTTCCTCACGGACACAGCGAAGATGCTGAAGGATAAAATCAACAAACACGCTTTTAGCGGAGGCGGTGCCACAAAAGAGGAGCAGCTCTTGATGGGAGCCCATACGTCTGTGGACATACCAATGCAGTGGCTAAGGTTTTTTATGGAGGACGACGAAAAACTGGAACAAATCCAACACGATTACATGCTCGGACGATTAATGACGGGCGAAGTGAAGAAAATTCTAATTGATACACTCTCTTCGATCATCAAAGGCCATCAAGAAGCTAGAAAAAATGTTTCGGATGAATCCGTTCGCTTCTTTATGAGTCCACGATTAATGGGTCCAGCAGCAGCAACAGCACAAAAGACAGGGCCTGTGAATGACTCGAAGAGCATCTAAAGAACGATCCTACAGTACAACAAGTTATTAACTCCCCCCCCCCAAAAAAAAAATAAAAATATGGTTGAATGGTTTAAATGGCTTAACCATATGCATGAAAACCTCGTGAACCGCGCTAAATCCATTAAATATGGTTCTCATAGTCTATTCTGGTAATTTCTTGAGCTCTTTAATCAAGAAGTTGTTTCACATGTAACAATATTCTGATGAATTACTTTCTCCTCTTTTTTTTTCTTTCTGTGAAAGAATCCAATGAAGAAACATGCAAGGAATGGTTGAAGCAAGGCATTTATCACCTTACTTGATACGTTTTGTGAGGGGAAAGTATACAATCCCTTCTCACTTCCCGTATCCCGTTCCCATTCGCATTCTTCGAGCGGATACTCTTACATCGTCGGAGGTAGACTTTCTGGTTCAGTGCTACGATTACCTTATCAAAGGTGTGAAAGTGCCAGCACCATTGGCTGTGACTAATTTTTTTGAAATTATTAAGAAGTCGAACGCCTATGGTGTAGAACCAAAATTTTGTAGTGAACCTCAAGGCGTATTATTCGATCTTTTTTTTCTTCCTGGAGGTAAAGCATATCTTGGCTGGTTTCACAGTGATAAAATGGAGTTCGAGGATCATGGGTCACTTTCTTTGTGCATTAATGTTTGGAATCTTTGGAGAAAACATAAGTTCACTTGCAGTGATTCGCGTTACCTGCTTTATGGGGAAAGCACCCGACAGCAGTACTGCTTTCAAATAAAGTCAATTATGACAAAACCGTATCATGAGGTATCGCTGAAAGAAATGAAATATCTTCACATGCGGCATCTTAACTATATTCGCTTAACTGAACTTCCTTTTCAGTTGGTGACACTTTTCACCAAAACTCTGTTAGGGGAGTCCTCAGGAGCGAGGAAGATCGCTTTTCCGGGTTCCATGCGCGGCGTCGAGGTGTTAATGCGCCACACGCTCAAAAAAACAGCCTCCACCCGTTTGGAGAACTCGCCACTGCTTCATAAAATTCATGAGGATTGCAACGAGCTAAAGCTGAATTGGTGGAAACCGTTTGAAAGTTTAAAAGGGATCGGCAATAAGAAGCGTTACGGAAGCATGAAATACCCCCTCGCCGTTCCTGGTGTTCAGTGCCCCCTGTTTCAAATGGCTTGCACTATGGTGGTGGACAGCAGCAGCGTCGTAGAAGCGGAATTAGCTCAAGAAATACAGCGGCTGTCGAGCGAATTGTTATCCCATGAGCACCGCGTGCTGTCTCAACTGGACTCTCCTCAGAGTATCGACAGGAGCAGCCTTGCGTCGGTAGCTCTTCACACGAACAACGGACTTCTTGACAGTAGTATTTTAAACTTTCCCTTCGGTCGTTTAGACTCCTCTGTCGTATCGACGGCGGATCGTTCCCCCACCCCGTGCGATCGGTTCAAGGGGTGGCTGGCCGCAATGGGGTTAGACAGTCATGGGTACCTCTCCTACTCGCTGCGGGGGTGTGACATGCTTTGCAGTCACTTTGGATCATCTCTGCCACTTCAACAGCCTTCTGCGCTCTTAAAAAACATTTTAAAGCTGAGGCACCAACTTCGTGTGCACCATATGCGCCGGTATGCATTTGGAGCCACAAGCATCTGGCAGAATGTGGAGAGCGCTGCTCAGTGTCTACCATTTTTCGAAAGTGTTTCACTCTCTCTTCAAATTCGGTCTTCCATAGCCATCTTGCACTTCTCCCAAGACGAGAAAGTTCACCAGAAGATCAGCTGCTCCTCACCGTTGCTGTTGCTGTCGGTGCTCTATCCGAAGTTAACTCCGTGCACTCTTCTATCCGGTACCGTGGCGGATATTCTCAAAGCGAAGGGACCCTTTATTCTTCAGAGTCACGTCAGCAGCTCCTTCTCAAAGTCTGTGGTAAATATTGTACTGACAACATCACAATTACAAGAACTTCAACGTCAAGTGGGTCGTGGGTGCGCCATGGCTGACGGAAGTTTAATTGCGGTAGGAGCGATCTTTCGCGATGGAAAACTGATTTGCTTCTTTGATTCTGACTCTGCAATTCCGTTTTATCACATTCCGTAAAAATCTTACAAGCAACTTCTCTTTCTTTTGGGGTGATGCAGCAATAGCAGTTGCAGCATGAAATGTAGCCCTGCCGAACAATAAGACCTCTTTGTGATCTTCTTTCCATTTTTATTTTCTTCTTTAAAAGAAACTCGCATGACTATTTTCACCGATCAGTAAATGATGCCCTTCGTCACCCGCAGGATGATCTACGTTAGTAGCTGAAACGCAACACGATTGATAAGAAGCAAAGAGGACCAGATCTAGAGAGTGGAGCTTAAGAGCGGAAGCAAGGCAATGAAGGCCTAGAAGAAGAAGAAGCACAACGCAAGAATGAGGTTTCTGCTGGAGTTACGTACAATTATAAACTCCTTGCTGGAAGTGTATGGTGCAGCACCACACTGACTATTTTGCTGACCTCGTTCTTTGGACTGATGCCCTAGCTCTAGTTGCATAACTGAAATAATTTCTCTTCAAATAGATGAGACGAGAGGTTGCAACAAATCTTTAAGCTTCTCTGCGCTTTAACAGTATCCCAATCGTAAATACGTTTACTAGTTGCCAAGGTTGTCGTTCCCGAGCAAAGTCGGAGTTCTAACCTAGCTTTTACCGGTGATTCTTGTTTAAAAGAATCGGGTCATTTCCCACTGGAAGTTAATGTGCAACACGCCACAGTTAAGATGTAGCGGAAGAATCTGAATCATGGGACCTGAGGTAGCGACAGTTTGCCACTCTTGCAGAAGTGCACAGAAGTGCCTACGAGAAAGCCACCTATCAGGAATCCTTCATTCTCATCTGCAACCTCTCTGTTTTGGTGGTGCTGCAAGGTAGGCGGATGTATCTGATGGGAAGAAGACGGGATACAGTTGACGTGCAGACCTTCGCCTGCCTCACAAGTAGACTCAACTGAATATTTATTTTTCCCCACACCAGCCCATAGAAGGACGACAGTGGCAGAACCTCCTCATTTGATCGCACAGCCCCGTACAACAGGGATGTGAACCGGCACAGGCGAGCTTTCGCACAGCTCTGACAGCCACAGAGCCGTTTCGGGGTTCAAGACGTTCCTCGACCGCGACCGCAAGAAATCTGCAATATGGCGCTTGATCCTGCGCTACTCTTTCCCGAAGCTACTAGGAGGACTCTGCGGTATACACACAGAAAGGAGATATTAGGGTTAATTCAACGTTTCGAGTGCAAGTGGGACATTTATCGATAACTTGCCTATATTTTGTGCTTTGTCTAAGTGCTCATGCAAGTTTTATTATTATTATTATTTCATTATTTTTTATTGAATTTTTGAAATTCATTTTATAGAGTAAAAATATAAATAAAGCTTCTTCTTTGCGTTTTGCTAAGGTAATAGGGAAAAAGCAACAACAAGAAATTCCTCGTTACCGCTCTTCGTCGTGGCAAAGTAGTGAAGGAGAGTGGCATTGTTAATATTCTTCATGTGTGGCATTTGTCTCCTATTGAGATGCGGCAGAAATGGAAATGGTCGTAATAATACTCGAGAAGGTCCGTCTGTGGCGACTGAGGAGGTGATACCGGCGACAGAAAACAGTAAATTGAGCGAGGACGTCTCGTGCTGCTCTTCGTATTGGGCTGTTCCTGCGTGCAGTCTTCGGGAGAAGGATCACGTGATGTGGTCCTCGCGGAGAGAAGACATCGGCATTGGTTCGACGCTCACCCCGGTGTTCCATGCAGATTCGAACGTCTTTCCAGAACATCCAGCCAATGATGCGGAAGAAAAGCCTTCTAAAGACTCTCTGAAGCCTGAGTTCGACAGCAAGACATCCCTTCATTGTGTGGTGCTGAAAGGAGTGCAGCGTCGCGGACCAGATATCCTGCAGGAGCATCAACACTCTTTCCTTCCTTGTCAAACGAATCCTATAGCAGAAAAGCAGCCAACGTCTCTTACAGAAGTGAAGGAAGAGCACGGCTATGTACCCATCGAGATGAGAGCTGTCGCTGCAGTGCTCGGTTTACGTGGCTCCTCCGTCGTGCCGCAGCCGTATTTTCCTCAGGACGACGGCAGCGCGAACCAACATCAAAACAAGAGCTTTCTACTGTGGAATGGTGAAGTTTTTGGTGGTGCGTTGTGCCCTCCTACGTTGAATTCATCTCCTGGTGGAGCCTCCGATACAGTGGCGATAGCACAGCGCTTGTACGGTTTGGAGCGGGAAGCAGCTGCCACCATGACGAGCTCTCGTAGCCATCCGACAGCCCTAGAACGAAAGAATTCCCATCTACTCTGCGTGGTACAGCACACATTTCTCAGAGTAGTGACTAGTGTGCTGGAAGAGGAGGTGGAGGGGCCGTACAGCTTCGTCTACTTTGCGGCATCTCTGCAGTTGGTTATTTTTGGGCGAGACCCGTTGGGTCGGCGCTCTCTCCTCGTGCATGTCACAGCTCTGCAGAGTGGTGTAGAATTACTGGTTTCATCCGTGGGGGCTCAGCATCAGCATGCGATCCCGTATGAGCGACTGAACGCAACAGCGAGGAGTCGTCTGATCAACAAAGCGGAGCGCTCCGCCTCTTCCACTCATGCGAGGTCGCCCTCTGACGAGGTAGTGACGTCTCTGGAAAGGAAAGGAGGAAGCCAAGCAAAGCGACGTCGTGAAGAAGAGCAGCGGGAAGAGCCAGATTCGGGTGCGGGTGCGGGTGGGGCGGAGGTGCCTTTGACAGTGTCGTGCTGGGCAGAGGTGCCGGTTCATGGTCTTCAAGGCTTCTCTGTGGCGGAGCCACTTTCTTTCGTACTGCGGAGCACCACTGCAGAGTCGTTGGTGCACGCCGCAGCTGACGTGAAGACGGAGACGAAGGAAGAGGGAGGCTTCACGGTACGGTTTATGCAGTGCCCCTGGCCACACACACATCATCTTGTTCACCCACTACAGCGCGGGCTGTTGCGAATCACACCTTGTTCTCTCCTTTCCAGGTGGTCGCCATCGGCTTGGCTAGAGGCGCTGGTGACGAGGCTGGAAACACAAGGCGTACCGGACTGGTGTCCGCTCCCCCTGCAGCAAGTACTGAAGAGAATGTCGCAACAGTGTCGACGTGCCTTGTGTGCTTTCCATGAATCCGCAACAGAGAAGGAGGTTTGTGGCCCCGCTGCCCCTCCACGGCTGGCCGTGCAGGACTTTCTGCGCCACCACGCGGCCTGGCACTACTTGTGGGCACTCGCTGGTTCGGTGCATCGACGCATCCGAGTGTCCACTGCTGGGGCGGATGCAGGACGGCGACCGATGGGAATTCTTTTCTCTGGCGGCCTCGATTGCACCGTATTGGCGGCGCTGGCCCATCTTTTGCTCCCAGCGGAGATCCCGCTGGAGCTGATTAATGTCGCCTTTGGAAAAGAGCCGTGCCTCGCCCCAGACCGTATAGCAGCACTGCGGGCCGTGAAAGAGCTGTTGCAGCTGCCGCCGGCGGATGACTTCGAACTAGATTCCCCCGGTGTCTGTCGGAATCGTGAGTGGCGATTGGTCTTGGTGGATGTCCCAGAAAAGACGTCTCCCGCCTTCAGCCCGGCTATTTTAGATTTGCTCACTCCGCACGCCAGCGTCATGGATGTGGACATTGGGACGGCGCTATGGCACGCTGCTCGAGGGCGAGGCCGCATGCAGCGCCTACCGCATCACGTGGATGTCAACCGCACCGCCTGTGGTGAGGTGGCAAGCACCACTGGCTCATCCGCAACAGAGGGTAACAAGAGCGAAGCGCTGGCACCACACCACAAGATCAGCCACGTAGGGGCGTCCTTGTCCTCGTCTCTCTGTGCAATGGCGCGAGATGAGATAGAGGAGACTCGCGCCGTGCCAAGCGAGAAGAAGAAAGACCCTCTACCTCCTGCAGAGACCTGTCATCCGTTTGAATTGCTACGCCATGTGCTGCTCAAGGAGTGCCGAGAGACCGGTGCGGGCCCAGACATTCCAGTGCTACTGTCCACACTGGGAAAAGCGTATAGTGGAGTGCTCACCCCGCACTTTAGGGCTCACGGCTTCCGGAAACTGGGGGCCTACCTCGACGCTGCCAGCCGCCAGGGCATCGTGCGGTTCGACTCACAGGCCGGCAAATCGTCGAAGGCAGTGTTTCTCGCTCTGGACGAGGATATCCGGGAGGCGACGCGGGCCGCAGCTTTGGCGAGGCGTGAGACGCACTCGGACTGGTATCGAACACCGGCGATGCAACACGAAGAAGAGATGCAGGACAGCGGGAGAGGTACCGACGTGTGTGGTACACCGCTGCCGCCTGAAGGGACGTACCTCCTCTCGTACTGCTGCGAGGCCAGAGTTTTACTGCTTGGGATAGGGGCGGACGAGACCCTCGGCGGCTACACGCGGCACCGGCGACTCTTCCAGCGAGAGGGCGTTGGCGGTGCGCTGCGAGAGCTGCAGCGAGATTTTGCTCGGCTGTGGCAGCGCAATCTCGGCCGAGATGATCGCCTCACGATGGACAGCGGGAGGGAGGCTCGACTGCCTTACTTGGACGAGGAGCTGCTACGCTCGATGGAGGACATTGTGGCCGTGCACGCCTCAACAGCCTCACTGCTCTCGCATTTCTTTGGGAGTACGCCACCTTCGAGTGCGGAGGTGAAGCCAGCGACGACAGCTGGTGGCCAAGAGCAGCCGGAAGGGCCGCTGGAGGGTGAGAATGCTTGGTGGAAGGAGTTGCCTGTTGCTGCGTTGGTCGACTTCCGGCTTGGCCCTGGCGAGGGGGACAAGCGCGTGTTACGGCACATTGCCCGAGCGCTGGGGCTAAATGGAGTGTCTCGGCTAGAGAAGCGAGCGATTCAGTTTGGCTCTCGAATGGCTGAGCGAAAGGTCCATGGGAGCACCAGCTTGCTGTGAGGATTCTTTCTTTTCCTGAAACAGAACCATAGTACGACAAGGAATTCTTATTACACTCCAGAACAGAGTAATGGTGAGCTTCGTGATAGTATGAGGGAAGCGGAGAGGAAGCTCCTTGTAGAGCGGCATATCGTGGTGTGAGCTTCAATGTCTGGCGCCATTTTCCAGCAGCAAACTCGAAAGAGGCGACACCAAGCAGAATGAAGATGGAGTGTAAACCGTCAAAACGATGCAGATAGACAGAGTTTTTTTTGCATTTTTGTTGATGTCTAAACATTCGAATATTGGAGAAAATATAGAGGCGAACGTGGCGAAATGGCGTTTCGCTGCGTTTGGTTAGGAGTTACAATTTTTCTTTTCGAAATATGTGTTTTCTACAGACGTCTCTTTCATGGCAGACAATGTGCTACTTTGCTACTTTGTTCCGTTGAAAATAATTCTGTTCACACAGTGAAATGAAATAGTGACTTTCACTTGGCACAGTATGGCTGTGTGTCTTCTGATATGCTTCTAAAAGCCTGTGAGGGGATCATCTCCTCTAACTTTAAGTATTTTTCCTTTACTCCTTTTTTTCTCTGCGTCTCTCTCTCACTTTTTTCGTTCAATTAGTTGTCAGTCTCGCAGCTTGCTTAGTGCTTCATTTGATTCGTCTACGGTTCGCTCCTCTCAGCAAGAAAGCTATCATGGCCAACGTGAACCAACAGGGAGGCTTCGCCGGAAGTGTCACTTCTGTTTCCCAGATCGGAACGATGGGAGCGAGTTGGGCCCGCAACTACGGGGATGAACCTTACGATGAAAAGGGAAACCCTTCTCGCCTTAACTCCTTCAGTGCAGAGGAAGTGATGGAGGGTCGACGGGTTCACCCAGATTCTGAGAAGCTGTTTCGCAGGTGGGGGGGTCGCTTTCGTTGTATTCGGTACATTCCGATCTTCGGTGAACCCATTGAAAGCTATGGTCTGAAGTTTGTCTACACCCTCAACATGGTAGAGTTTTTCTCTAAGGGGCTAGGGAACGGATTTCTCGCCACCTCACTGTACACGATGTTTACAGATCGTTTCAACAGCACAGCTCTGGAGTTGAATCGCTTTCAAACCGTCAGTCGAATGGGCTGGAGTGTGAAGCCGTTCACTGCTCTGATGTCGGACGCGTTCGCCGTGTTCGGGTACAAGAAGCGCTGGGTGTTGGCCGCTTCCACCGCCATCAGTGCGATCACCTGCTTTGTATTCGGCTACCTGCCTCCGGAGCACCGCTGGGGCCAATTGGCGGCTGCCTGTGCATTCCTGGGAGGGTACGGCCAAGCGAATGTGGATATTCTTCTTGAGGGCCTGTACGCTCGTAAGATTCATGAGTACCCTCGCGCCGGGCCCAACTTGGTCTCATCCATCTGGGTTTTACAACTCGTTGCCGGGATGATCAGCTCTTCTGTTCAAGGGTTTGTGGCTGACATAAACAAGCCTCAGATTGGCCCCTTCATCGCAGCAGGGTGTGTGATTGTTTGCCTACCGTGGTTGGTCTTTAATTGGCTGGAGGAGAAGCGAAACCGAGCGGAGCGTCAGGAGGACTACACGGCGATGAAGCAGAAACGCCGTCAAGAGCAGGAGGAACACGAGGAAACGCTCATGACCGAAGCGGCACACAAAGAGAACACCGATGTGACTCTTCCGATGGGGTTTGACGGAGAGCCGGAGAATTCGGAAGTTGTGGAAGAGGAGGAGCTGTACATTCCGACCTACTGTGCCGGGGTGATTGAGTTCAATAAGGAGGTGCTGGTGAGAAACTGGCGTATCACGACCTTCTGTCTCATCATGACGGCGGTGGTTGTTACCAGTGCTGTGGTGAACTCGTTCTATGAAGGGGTTCCTTTGCTTATCGTCACATTCGGTGGTTCTGCCATACTCATCGGTTTTAATTTCTGGTCCCTTCCCCCAATGGTGGCCAAGCCCTCGCTCTATGGTTTCCTGAACAATGCGCTGAGCATCAGTGTATCCGGTCCTTTTACCACCTTTTTCCTGGGTGGGGAGTCGTGCATACACAACGGACCTCATTTCTCGACGTCGTTCTTCTACACAGTAAACGGTTTGATTGGAAACATTGCTGGCTTGGTGGGTGTGGTAGCCTTTTCGTACATCTTTTCGCGTAAGAGTTACCGGTTTACCTTCTACGTCCTCACGGTAATCTCCATTGTTTCAAACATATTTGACCTCATTATTGTGGAGCGCTGGAATCTGAAAATGCACATTCCAGACCACTACATCTACGTCTTTGGAGACACCATTGTCGGTGAGGTGATTTACATGCTCAACTGGATGCCAATGGTCATCCTGATGGCTCAGCTGTGCCCCAGGGGCTCGGAGTCTATGGTGTATGCACTTCTGGCGGCCTTCTCAAATTTCGGTCAGACGGTGGGTTCGGAATTGGGCACCTTGACACTTCAATACATCTGGCCAGTAGACATTACGAGCAGGCCATGCAACTTTGAAAATCTGTGGAAGCTGGTGGTCTTATCTGGCTTTGCGATTCCAGCAGTCGTTTCCTTTCCCTTGATTTACTTTTTGATCCCCTCTGCTAGGATCTGTGATGAACTGGATCAGGACGGTAAGGTGCGTTCCGACGCTGCTGCGGCTTCCGACGATGCTGCTTGAGCTACATGTTAAAAGTCACGTGACAAACGCCGAAACACGTGATATCTTTTCTTTTTCTCTTGTTTTGTTATAGAGTTGTATTCTGTTTTGTTTTTTATCGATGTGTTTACTTTTTGTTTTTGTCGATGCCCTTTTTTTTCTTTCGGGGGGCACGTTGTATTTTTTAAAATACAACGTTTAAAATAAGCTCTTTTTCTTATATTGACTGATATTAAGTAATCTGCCGTATTCTGCTTTATGGAAGAAATACCCTTAAGTTCAGATAATGATATGAACTAATTACTATTACAAGTATAGTGATGAAAATTTTTTTTTCTTCTTAAAATAAAAGAGCTTTAAGAACTTTATGGATATAAATGATTCTTTAAAGGTAGGTGGTAATAAAAACGACAAGTAAATTACCCCCCAAAAAGGGGATTAGCTCTAAAAGGTGATGGTACTACTGGTGTTGTACATTTTTTTTTTTTTTTTGCACGTGTTGATAAGCGGATACGTGCCTCGTAGTTCACGTCAGAAAAGTCTTTTCTCGAAATTCTAATTATTTTCCTTTTTTTCTTCTTTCGTTAACTTCAGAATTAAAATAAAAAACATACAGATGAATGGAAGACACACAAAAGTACCTTCTTTGATGCTTTTCTTGCATGAACTATATATGTCTCTGTTGCATCTCTTCTCCTATCTTTTTTGATCTTCTCTAGTTTAAAAGTGGATGATCATTTTTAGTGTTTTTGATTCGTAGTGTGGCGTTCCTCTCCTCCGGCTTGCAGCACGTGACTATGGAGTCGGGCCGGATCACGACCTCCAGTCACCCGGCATTAGATGAAGCGAGCTTGTTTCCCCTGGTGACACACGAGGCCGTGTTCCTTCCAGCCAACGGAGCGGTTCTTAGACACCCACGTGTTGCTGCGTGAGGCGCCTTCACTCTCTCCTTGTGCATTGGATGCGTGACGGCGACGAACGCGCTGGTGGTCTCGCACACTGCATTTCATGCGAAATGGAGATGCTTTCGTTGCCAGTGCCTCCACTCCATGTTCCCGCAGCACTTCATCGACTGTGGCCAGTTGTACTGATGGAGAAAGCTCCCAGAGCTCTCACTCCCCTGTTCACCTCCGGGCTCTCCATCTACACCGACCGATTCATCCGAATGCGAATGAACTGTAGATGAGCGCAGGAAAGATGAGCCTTTTGCGCTTCTTTCCATTTTTTAGCGATGATTTCGGATCATCGCATGGAATCGGGTTTATAATTTCACTTTGCGTAGTGGATTTCATTTCGAGACTGGCGCGAGCCGCAGCTTTGACGAGGCGTGAGACGCACTCGGACTGGTATCGAACACCGGCGATGCAACACGAAGAAGA
>JASAOA010001594.1:0-22739 GCA_030849815.1 Vickermania spadyakhi | reverse complement strand
TATAAAAAGGAAGAGAGAAAGAGAGAGAAAGAGTGGAAAAACTGTTCCGTGCGGAAAGAAAAAGTGGTGAACCGAACAGAATTGAATGCAGTAAAGTGGGCGGAAGTCTCCGCACTGCAACAGTATTAACCAATATACCCATAGGGATTGTGGTGTTCACAGTTAGTGTCACAGTATGTGTGTGTGTGTGTGTGTATCACAAAGGATGCAGATATTGTTGGAGTGGGAAGGTGAAAGAGAAGAGTAGGGAGGGAGGGATGCACGTGACCTGTTGATGCTTCCAGCATCTACCTGCATCACGCATCGCATTTCACCAGCATAAAACTACAACAACAGCAACGGTATCGTGCGATAAAAGAACCACTACAGGATTGCATTCGTCCTATCTATCTAAACGAATATCTATTGATATAGATATGGACGCAAAAAACAGCAGAAAAGACAGCAGCATTAAAAATTAAAAAGACGAGGCTGAAAAGATTGAGGAAAATGCTCGTTTCCCTGTGATTCAACGGAGCGCCGATACCGACGGACACATAATAATAGTATTAATAACAGGCATAGGAATTATATGATGACGAAGGTTGGCTGAGCCCCATCCATCTCCTTCTATTTAATACGAAACAAATGATAGAACTAAGTATATGAATGTATACCATAGGATGGCACGAAGTTATATATATAAATACAATCCTAACAGCCCACCAAACACTTCGCCCGTATCACAGAAGTGTCAAGACTTAAATCATGAGCGACTCACATGAATACACGATTCTGTTCTCATCTCATCAGCCAGATAGTTCCGTCTTCTTTCAAAACGTTCTTTGGATATCTAGTTATATCTTCTTATTATTATTGATTCCTTTGTTTCACTAGCACTTGGTGAAACTCTCCTAATCTCTTCTACGCTCCTTGCACGGATGGCGCGTGACATTCAGCATGAGGAAGTGGCGCATCTCAAAAAAAAAAGTCGGTGATATCCTTCTTTTTCGTGTTTCCGGGGGGGAGGTAAGTGAGGCTTTGGGCTTCGACAGCAGGAGGCCCACGGCGTTACAAATATACTACGATTTCTTTGTTGTGGTAGTTGTTTCCGCTTTGACTGTTTCGTTGCTCTCTTTCATTTATTGTTGAAAGAGGCGGCACTTTTCTTACTTGTGTCAAAAAAAAAACACTCTCAGGGTGGCTCATCCCAGAAACTACTATCCGAGAAGCTCATCCTAGTAGATTAGCGGTGAGTGTGACTCCATTCCGGTGTTTCGGATCGTTCAAATGAGCGGCCCACAAACCTCAAATCTTCCTCTTTCCTCCTCCGTAAGGCCATTCCACTCCTCGCGCTTCACCCGCCGCGTTAATCGAATACGCGGAACGGCACCCGTAGCACAGGAGGCCTCTACCGCACCGCCTGTAGTCCTGTGGCGGTCGGCAGCGCCACACGACGACGGGACCGCAGCGTTTTGCCCAGCCTGAACGTAGTACGGCACACGGCGCTCCTGCAGCACCACCTGCACCCAGATGCGCAGAAAGCCAAATTCAGCGGCCAGCGACACCGGCTCGGCACCGCTGTGGTTCCGCCTTCCCCAGTCCACCGTGTCGGTGTCAGCGTGCGTCTCCATCCGGTTGATCATCAAGTGCAGCAGCTGAACGACACAGGCGGGGGCTCGGCAGTTGTCTGCCGTGATGCGATGCAGTGGCGTGTCGCCATGGGCGTCCTCCAACGTGAAGTCGATGGGCCGCGGGGACTCCAGCATCGTCTGCACCACCTCCACCGCCCCACTGTACACGCAGTGCGTGAGCAGCGGGCAGGTGAGATTGTTCACTGCACGAAACAGCACGTTCGCTCCGGCCGCCACACAACGCCTCAACGCCTCCATGTCCGCCACAGGGCTCAGCTGCAAGAGCTTCCGCAATCGAGCAGTCTCTCGATCCGCTGGAATGAAGCGCGTGTGGTGCGTGTCGAAGGCGTGCTGCTCCGTCGCGTCCAAACGCTTCCAATCCCACGTCCACACATCTCCCATCAGCGGAATCGGCTGCATCTCCGGACGGCCTTCGCTGCCATGCGGGCGTTGCCACCTCTCTCTGGTTACCTGATTCTTCTCACCCGCATGTCGATGAGGCAGCACAAAATCGTGGCTCTGCGGTCCGCTTTCACGCAAGAGCGCCACGCCGCGCTCTGAATCGACCTTCACGGTGGAGCTGAGCTCCGCCTCCATCACCTCGCCTTCTTTCTCTCTGCTCGGATTCCCGACGTCGTTCATGGAGTTGTAGTTGGTGGACACCGTCGCATCCGACGGAGTGCAGTACGAGGACTCCCCCGCGGGCGACGGCGAGGGCGTGCGGGTGACCTCCCCGAGCGAATCCCACTCGCCGTCCCTCTCCAGCTCCGAGTCGTAGTAGTCCGCCGGGTCTGGAAGACGAGAGCGGCCCGTGCAGGCGTTGGAGCTCGTCGCGGACTCCAGGTGCCACCCCACGTGACGGGCGTTCAGCGGAGTCGCGTGGGGTGGTCGGTGTGGAAACCGCAGAGATGTGAAGAAGTGTGGCGCCAAGCTCGCGCTTTGCCGTGCGAAATGACGGTGATGCTCGTCCCCTTCCACCAACAGAGCGGCACGCGCAGCAAAGAAGGGAACGTCTTTGATTTCCTCCCAGAACAACGAGAGCAGCTGGTGCTTCGCTGCGAGCGCCAAGAAGTGAAGCCCTTTGTCATTCTTCTTGAGCCACTGCACCGGATCTCTCCGCTCGGAAGCCACGCTCACCCCCTGGTGCGTTCGGGCGGAAGGAGGTCCATGCTGAATGCGCTGCACCAATGCCCGCATGGCCTCTTGGTTGTATCGATCACTGCCCGTGCAAGCCTGTGCCACCGCGTGCAGGGGCGTCTCGCTCATAATGTCTGTCACGGTGAAGTCAATAAGAAGCGGAGTCTCCAAGCAAACCTTCACCGCCTCCAGCTGACCCCCGTCCAGGAAGCGAGAGAGCACCAGAGCACCATCCAGCCGCACCGTGCAGTCGACTTCCGAGTCGTGAATGAGGTGCCGCACCAGCTCCACATCCACGGGGGACTGCTGCTGCGATAGACGGCACAGTCGAGCTGTGGGGGCATCCACGGCAAAGAAACGGGTAGTGGGCAGCGTGCGGAAGCAATCCTGGTCCTGCGGTGTTAAGGTGTCCCAGTCCCACTGCCACACACGACCCGCTAACGGGATGCCCCCCCCTTCCTTGTCCGCAAAGTACGCGACGGACTGGACCTCCGGCCAGAGTGTCGAAAGCAGCTGGTTTTCAGCGGCGAAGGAGATAAAGTCGAGATCACATCCGTTCCGCAGACTCCAGTCCGCCACATCCAGAGGGAAGGAGGAGAGCCGGTACACCACCGCCTCCACCACGAGCCGGTTATACTCCTCAGGGCCAATGTTAACTTCTACAGCAGCATGCATTGGAGTGTTCAAAAAGGAATCTTGAACCGTAAAGTCCACCGGCTCAGGGCTGGTCAAGCACACCTTCACTGCCTCCAGCCGACCTTCCTCTATCAAACGAGAAAGCAGCGGTTGATGATTGTTGGTGGAGCTACTGTGCACCTTCACAGTGATGTCGGCGCTTTGTTGCACACACTCGCGTAAGGCATCCAGATGAGGGTTCCACGCACTGTCCTCACACAGCTGCAGCAACGCCGCTGTGGAGGAGGAGACGGCGTCACCGGTCATCACAGAGAGATAGCTCTTGTACTGACGGAGGGCCGCATCTCGATACGTCGCATTAATCCCTATACCGCTCATCAAGAAAGTCATCGGATGGGTGCTTCAGAAAGAGAAAAAGGAGCAAAGAGCACTCTTGCGGAGATAAAACAAGTGCGTCTGTCCAGAGGTCGCCTGCGTTATCTATTTTCACAAAATATATGCATTCTATTGAGTTTACAACATCCAGTAAGCATAAAAAAAGGGATAAAAGAAGAAGAGAAAACAACGGAACAGAAGATGTGCACAGAAGTGAAGACATGGCGCACAACGCAAAGTCCAAGAAACGGAAAAAGGCAGCAAATGCCATAACAGGAAAAAACAGAAATTCTTGTAGACAAAGGAGAGAGAAAAAAAAAAGACGAAACCTGGTCTAGCATTGCGAAAGTCCATCAGGAGACATTTCTATTACTTTGTTGGTCACCATCTTGTTCTTCTTCAGGATAATTACGTCTTCATTCCGAGACAAAAAAAAAAGAAGTTGGGCGAGAGCAGATATGATGTTTTGAGTTGGTCATTAGAATTCACGGTTGTTCTTGGCGTGGATGTGTTCGATCATCATCTGATCTGTCCTGACATGATGCCAAGTGGATCACTTCCACAGCGTCGCTCTTCAAGTAGGCCGCGTGCCAGTCCCAGGCCATCCCACACCTGGCTGATCAACATCGCCTGTGTTCTCGGCAAAGGACGGTACGCCCGAAAGTTCCGTCACACCACTATTTCCTGGGACCTCCAATCATTTGCGGTGGTGCATCGCATTCTTTGTTGTCCGAAAGATCAAATAGACGGAGAAACACACACCATATGAGTTTTCTTAGTATTAGAAATAGTAGTGATAGTAGAATTAGATTTTTTAACTAAAAAAATTCAACGAGAAAACGCAAAACCAGCAATCGGAACGACTTCGGTGACCGAAAAATACCATAGAATCTCAAGCACCACTCAGAGAGAGTCGCCTCATCGAATTGTTAGCACCGCTCTTTACCCTAATTTATATATTAATATTCTTGTCTATTATATTATATAATATATATTTATTTTCCGGGCCAACTCGATCAACTGAGTATTCGGAAAGGAAAAATGAGTATATAAGTATAGATGTATAATGTATAAGGCCATAAACAAACTAGATTACGTATACAACAAATGACTTTCTCATCATGTTTATTTAGAATTATTTTTGTGTTCTTTGTTTGGATTCTTTTTGGATGTAGTTCTTAATATCTACTGTCTTAGTATTCCACTGTTGTTTTCATTATTGTATTTCTTAACAAATTCTCATGGCTACGCTCACGTGATAAATACACTCATCCTTTCTTTTCGTGTTGTGGTGTAATGCGCTATGTATTATCGGCAAAATGATCTTTTACCATACCATTATTTTTTCCCATTTCAGTCTTATTCATTATTTATTTATTTAATGATGATCCAATTTTTCTTTCCCCAGTCGTGGAACAAACGAACACTATAATCACCAAAAAAAAAATGGGAAACACAGACACCGGAGCTCTCTTCCACTTACAACTTCGGCTTTGGCTTCTCGTAGTACGACTTCTTCAGCACCACCACGTCGCGTAGTCCACGGAACTTCTCTGCAAAGTCGAGCCCGTAGCCGACCACGAAGGCATTCGGGATGCTGGTAACCACAAAGTCCGCCTCGAAAGGCTTCTGGCGGCCCTCCGGCTTATCCAGCAGGACCACCGTCTTTACAGAGGCGGGGGCTCGGGCCCTGAGGGTGCGCACCAGGTAGCTCAGCGTCAGCGCGCTGTCCACGATGTCCTCCACAATCAGCACATGCTTCCCCTCCAGACTACAGCGCACATCCAGCAGCAGGCGCACCTCGCCACTCGTCGCAGCGTTCGAGCCGTAGCTGCTGCAGCACACAAACTCCATCACTGCGGGAACTCCACAGTCCGTCAAATGCCGAATCAGGTCCGCGGTGAAGATGGTGCTGCCCTTGAGCACACAAATGAGTACAAGCGGGTTCTCATCGCTCAGACCCGCATTCTTGTACGACGCGGCGATCTTCTTGGCGCAGGCAGCCGTCTTGGCGAAGATGTCCTGCTCGGAAACGATAGTTTTCTCCGACATGGGGTAGTTGCGGCTGGTCATTGTTCTGAAGAGAAATAAACGGTCGGAGTGAAGCGAAAGAAAGTAAATCTTTAAAAAAAAGGGGGAAAAGGTATATTCGAAACACGAAAAAATAAAGGAAAGAAGTCAAATTGTGGTAATGTATTACAGCGTGTGCAGCAGGAGAATCTGCCATCCCCTTCCGCCACAACACAGTAGAGAGGTTCAAAACAAAAACTGTTTGGTTGCCATTAAGAAAAAAAATCATTTTTTGGTTTTTCTCTTTCATACTCAGTAATTCAAATAAGAGATTTAATACAATACACGCACCTAAAAAAAAAAAAACGAGAATAGCAATAACCAAAGTTATGGAGCAAAAGGAAAGTTTGATTAAGCTTCCCTGTGCACTACTGTGAACTGTGAGGATGTGTGTGTCTCCATCCAACAAGATGGATAAATCAGAAATAAAAAAAGAGAAGTGTATCAGGACAGACAAATAGCAATAATAGTAATAGCAATAATAAAATTACTGGAAACAAAATGACGGCTGACAAGTGAAGACCACACAGATAAATGTAAAATATATACTAGCAGCAAAAAAAGCCCAGCATCTGAGAGGACTTAATCACACTTCTGGCCGACAGCAAATCTCAACCGCCTAGGTTGGTCTCGAAGGCTTCCGTCATAGCGTACTGCATCCTTCAGCCGGTGGTGACGTTGAATTCCTCTTAGGGCATCCACAACCCCATGTAGTGGTGTGCGTCGGAAGCAATACCTATCATTCATCTCCCGTTTCGGACGGTCTCCGCAGGACAACGCGGCCTTCCACCCACCTCCACTTCCGCGATGAAAGAATGCTTCGGATGAATACCTCCATACACTTGAAGACCACATCAGGCCTCCACCTGAATCCACTGGCGAATGCGTTCGAGCTTCTGCCGGTGGCGCTGCTCGCATGTTTTCTACACTTTCTCCCGTGGACCGATTGGCTTAAAAAGGCTGTGATTCTGCTCTGTCGATTTATAGGAATACGAATCGGCTCTCCATTGCACGCGAAGCGCCGCCAAGTACTCCTCTGCCCAGTTGCTGGTTTCGCGACTGGGCAGAGGAGTTGCTAGGTGAGCTTCACTTACACGACGAACAGTCACGCGCCAGAGCTCGAGTCGAAAGGAAACAGAGGATTAGTACCTCGAGCGGCGACAGCAGTAGAGGTGGTCAAGACAGTATAATCGAGAGCGATAAAGAATTTCTAGATCTTAGTTTACCAGTTTTAGTTTAAAACGATTTAGTTGAAGGCGATTTTTCATGTTGCGAATGAGGATTGATATGTATTTTAAAAAAAAATAAAGAGATGAATTCGATGTTTCACTTTAACTAAAGATAAAATTTTAAAAAAGAAGTTCAAGAAAAAAAGTCCATATGAGCTCATGCAGCACACTCAACAACATCACGACACGGTTCCTTCCTAACATCAAACGCATCGCAGCAACAGCACTCAATCCATACATTTTGAATGATTCATGGCGTTCATAGTTTGTAGTTCGTCTCATTCTCTCATGCATACGACTGCAGGCATCACCTCCCCCGGCGCCTGTTCGTCTCATAGGAGGGCTCATCGGCCTCTTCGAACTCCTTCTCCGCGACATCACCCCTCTTCTTCGACTTCTTCGTTTTTAAGGCTGAACGCTTCTCCAGACTGGCGTAGAGCTCGATGACGTCTCCCATGCAGGACATCGCCTCATGGAACTCAGAGTGAGACATCACTGCGTTTTTCCGGTTCTTTTCATTCCACCCTGCTGATAATGACATGGAAGGACGCTGCTGTTTTGGGGGGGTAAAGCCCTCGTTGCCACACGGTGCACTTTAACGGTGAGGATTGGCCGTAAAAGAAGAACGTGAAGGCATGCGGATGTGTGTATCCGTGTGTTTGTCTGTGTGTCCTCTTCTTTCTTGTTGACGTTTGGTGATTCGTACCACTCTCCTTCCTTTCAGAGAACCAAAATTTAAAAGAACAACATCAGACACCAACAAGAGCACAAGCGTTCCATATGAGAATGCCTTCTCTACTTAGAAGAGCGAGGGAGCATCTCCACTCCATCACTCACTCCTTCACTCAAAGTAGCAGAAGCTCTTTTTTTGAGGTTGTTTAGGAGCAAAAGTATTAAAAAAAGAGAGAGCCCATTCAACTCCAGCCCCATGGTAGTGTGTGATGAAACAAGCTGCAGAGGGTGTCCCCTTCACAGCAGAGAAGGAAAAAGAATTTAAAAAAGATCCGTTACGAACCAACACAAACCAGAAATCCTCTGATATCCTTACGATGCTTCCTCTTGTGGGGTTGACTTCTCTTGGGGTGTTTGTCGCTGCGACTTCTCCTTCTCCAACTGCTCCATCTCCCACGCTGTAGCACGATGTCGAGCGCTGCGCTTCTCGCTGCCGAACCAATTGCCCCCGCCGTAATAACCAGCGCCAGTGATAGACGGGGAGGCTCGCGGTGTTGCGCTCGTGCTGCTGGTCCCCACTGCCGCTCCGGATTGCTCCCTTGCCGTGATGGACGCCGCGCTGCCTGCCATCGCCGTCTCCAGCTCCTCCCGTCGGATGTAGTGGCGTCTCACCCAGATCCAAAAGAGGAAGGTCACGACGATGCAGAGGAACATCGCGAGACGCTTATCGCGCGTCATCATCTCCTGCTCCTCTCGCAGTTTGCTCAGCGCCTCCCGGTTGATGCGCAGGCTGGAGTGCTGCATCTGTCCGTGCACCTGTGAGAGTTTCATCGCCTTGTCGTGGTAGTCGAGTGTGGTGAGCCGAAAGTACTTGTCCACTTCGTAGTGAAACCGCTCATAAACCCCACGCAGCTTCTCCGCTTGAGACTCTCGTGTCTTGAGGAGCGTCAAGAGCTCCTCCGTGGACATCTGCTGATACGTCTCCGTCGTGGGGTGTGGCAGACCCGCGTACCGTTTCTCATCCTCCCCAGGATGATACGTGAAAGTTGCCTTGCCGTGCTTCTCAAAGCTACGCCATTTCCCGCCTTCTGTGCCGCCTTCCAAAACGCCCGACTCCAACGCGTGGCTCTGATGCTGAGCTTGAATCTCTTCTCGTCTCCGCTGCTGCGCCGCCTCGCCTTCCGGCTTGTCGTCCGTGAACGCAGCAGACGAGAAGCCCGAAGCAGTGCGGACGGCACACTTGTACGCACTGGAGAGCGATGCGAGCCCGTTCTTCCACCCCCCTCCGAACGAAAGAGGGGCCGCCGCAGCCACGCGGTGAAGCGGCGGAAGACCGCGGCCCGAAAGAGGACCGGACAACAGGACTGAAGCCGTGGTGCGGCCGAAGGGAAAAGCAGACATGTCGAACGGATGTGTTTTGTTTCACTGTGTACAAGCGTGCGATTCGGTGGACAGAAGATATCAAAAGGAAGAAATAATAATAAATTGAAACTGCTGGAGAAGCGATACAAAAAAGAAGTAAAGAACAATATCATCGTAATTTGGCGTGAAAAATATTTATCATGTATCATGGAACGCCAAAAACACCAAAGTCATGTGCGTGTTGCATTTAATTCTACCAAGACGTCCTTATCGTGCCTAATCCTCCCGCAAAAAGGAGAACAACACTTCCTCCTCCTCCTCTTATAGGCGTTACTCCACTCCGAAGAACGTCCTCCCTATTCGCAGAAGATGTCTACTCTCTACTGAAACAGAGTGGCCAGGCCAGCGGGTGGTTGTGGTTGTTTCCTTTCTAACGTCAGTACTTTTTCTTTGTGAACTCACGCTTTTAATGGATCAATAATTAAGCGAATTTCAAGAAATGAAACAAAATGGTTTTTTTTCAATATATTTTTCTCTTTTTTAACAATCACATCGAAAGAGACGTCCCTGACTCTAAAAAAAAGCACTTCCCTTTAGTAGTCATCACCCTTGGAGAGCACTTCCTTGCAAGTGGGTCGCAGAATAAACGTGTGTTCGAACTGCGCTGTGTAGCTGCCCTTGACATCCACGAGAGGGGGGTACTTGTTCACCACGCCTTGATCCACGAGGTGGTTAAGAGCCAGCAAATGGCGATCGTGGCCCTGACGGTCCAGCCACTTGCGGCAGAAGGGCAACGTGCCGTAGGTCTTGTTGATGTGCTTCAGCAGTTTTTGTGCCTTATCGGACCGCACTGTGGCCCCTTGCATCTCCGGTACCATCATGTAGTGCGAGCAGTCACCGTCCTCATTCACGAGGCCTCTCCCAGTGGAGCCGAACGTCTCGATCGCGAAGAGCTCCCCCTCCTCCATCTTGATCTGCTCGCCACCTCGCACAATAGGGACCGACTTGCCGCCGTGAATCACGTAGGAGTCGATGTTGTGGCCCGAGAGGTTGCGGATGGACTTGATGGGGTGCACCTTACCGTTCAACTCGATCTCGTAGGACTCCATCACCTCCTGAATGGCCGCGCCGATGTCGCCCAGCCGCACGTCAATGCCGGCCTGTTTCACGCCCTCGGTGGTGGCCTCCCTCACCGCCTGCAAGAGCGGGTCGTAGCGCTCGTTGAACGCCACCGTCCAGGCGGAGTCGATAATACGGCCATTCACCTGCGTGCCGAAGTCCACCTTCATCACGTCGTTGTAGTCCAGCACCACTTTCTCATCGCCCGTGTTCGGCGTGTAGTGCGCCGCCACGTGGTTGAGCGAGCAGCCGGTGGGGAAGCCCTGACCCCGCTGCAGGCCGTCCTTACCAATGAGCTCCTCCAGCTTCTTCTCAATGCGATCGCACAGGAGCATCAGCGGAATGCCGGGTTTGATCCAAGACTGCGCCCAGCGCCGCACCTGGCGGTGGACCTCCGCCGCCTCGCGCAAGTCCTGCAGGCGGTCCTCCCAGCCCAGGCGCTCCATCTGCCGCAGCTCCTCGGAGCCCATTCGATGCGCATTGCACTCCAGCGGGTGCTCGCACTCCACTCCCTTGGGAAAAGCTCTGGGCTTCACGGAGTAGAGCTGGCGCACCGGGATCGTTGGCTCGGGCCAGGTCTGACGGAGACACTTGTGGTTACTAGGCACAGGGTACGGGTTCTCCGGGTGATCCGCGGTGCTGGGCACCGGCTTCTCGTCCGCGGCGAGGCTCCTCGGCTCTACCGCACCACTGCCGGGTTGAGCCTTCTTCTGCTGGTGATTCTGAGCGGCCAAGTCCTTCGTCTCCGCCACGGCCTGAGCGAGCAGCGCATCAAAGTCATCGTCACCACCCTTTTTTTTATTGTTGTTCTTATTATTGTTGTTATTATTATTCTTATTATTGTTCTTCTTTGGCGCCATCTTCTCGCTAATCCAAAAAAATAGTGCTGTGAATAAGAACGAGGTCGCAAAAATGTCCAATAATATTGAAGAAGAAGTGGATTAACGGTGAGGACAACCCGTGAATATTGAAACGCCTCAGCACAAAAAAAGTAGCAAAACACACAAAGAGAATTATGAACAAGAACTCCTAACGATTCGGTGTAGTATTCTCAAAATATATTTAAAAAGTGAGAGTGAGTGGCGTAAGAGACTCCAATAAGAAAGATTTCCTTTTCAATATTATCTAGAAAATAAAATTTAAAAAAGGGCGAAGAGACAGAGAAAGCCAAATAAACTGCCAACATTTAGTACCGGTTACGCCAGCACTGGAGACAGTAAGCTGTACGAGAAGCACAGCGAATCAGTAAGTCGGAGGACTGGAGGGGTCGAGAAGGTGTGTGCAAAGAAAAGAAAATATTTTAGAACAAAAGAACGTAAAAGTAGTCTCTTTTTGATGAAGTTTAATATCCTTCGTTGGTCAATTGGTAAGTGTTTTTTGCTGTTGTTGTTCTTGTCGGTTACTTTTCAATACCTCGTCACTCGTCTCTCGGAGGTGGTGTAAGGGAACCTGACCAGCACCAGCGTGTGAGCCTTTTGTTCATTTTCAACGTCAATTCATAAAAACACAAATAAAAGTAATATTGAACGCCTTTAAACAGCAAAGCCTGTTCCCACCGGAAAATTAATGTTTCATTTTTCGGAGTTGAGAAAACTGACAGCTGTAGAAATAGGAATAGAAACCAAAACAGAGCGAAAATCAAATCAGGTCCATGCAATGATGCAGCAGCGATCGCTATCCTACGAAATGTATAACGAAAAATAGCATCAACCCCTTTCGTTTCTGCGCTATTTCCCCGTTTTTCGTTCCTCTTCCAGTTGACCACCTACACGCTCCTCCTCCGACAGCGCATCGGCTGCAGTGGTGCCAAGCGTGTAGCCGTAGAAGTCAATGTAATCCACCTTTGGGAGTTCGTAAAAGTGTTTCGGCTCTGTTGAAGCCACATAAATGTAGTCGAAGAGACAAATGGATTGATTAATGACCGTCAGCATCACCGGGATCGAGTCCTCCATCGAGAACCACGACGCCTTGTCAGAGGTTCGACGCCCAGGGACTGGTGCCGCCGCGTCTTCCGCACTCGCGGGCTTCAGCGAGATCAGCAGCACCGGACAGGAAGGCACCGCCACAAACTTAACGTAGTGCGGTTGAAACGCTTTCCACCAACGCAGGGCGGCCTTCTGCTGCTCTGGTGTGAGATGTTTCGGGTTCGCCTTCTTCACCTTCAGGGACTTCTCGCCCACCTGCCCGCTCACTTCAGCGTAGAAGCTCTCGCAGAAGGCGTTAAAGCTCAGCGGGGTGGCGCTGCAGCCATACGCCATGCGGCGCTCCACCATGTTCAGCTCGCAGCGGTCGTCCGTCTCCCCACGACCTCGCCGCCGAGCGACGTGCTCTGGCTCCAGCTTTATCCACATGGCATGAAGTGGGGCTGTGGGGTGAAGCACGCAGTCCGCACGCATCCCACTCTCCACGGCCTCACCGCCTTGGCCAAGGTTGTCACTGCGCTCTGCCTTGTACTTGGCCTGATACACCACCACGTTCTTGTTCTTGCTCCGCTTGATGTACAGGCACATGTCGTGGTGGTCGAGGTTGAACCGACTGCCGCGAGCGGGAGCCACGTCCCGCAGCAGAGCGCGCACGTTCTCGTGGAGCGCGACGGGATCCTCTTGAAACTTTCCCCGAAGAAGGGCGAACACCGGAGCCAATTCCTGCGCCATGCCGCTCGATGGAATCGATTAACAAAAAAGGGAGCGGGGGGCCACAGAGTGAAAGAGCAATCCTTGAAGCCTTGAAAGGGCAATAAAGGTATTTTGTTGTTTTTTTTTAAGTATATATGAACAGAGAAAAAAAAAAGAGCACCTAGAGAGGTGTGCAAATGGAGATGGTGACGAACGTCTAGGTAATCCTGCTACAGCTAGTAGTGTAGTAAGACACCCAACAAAAAAAAGAAAAAAAAAAGAGTGCCGCTAAAAAATAAACGAAGGAGTTTTTATTATTATTATTCCACTTTAAAGGTATCAAAGCAAGAAGAAGATATCAAAAAGAAAAGGGGGCATTAGTTTATGAGGTTCACATTAGACAGCAAAGGAGAAAGTGGTTCGCCATATTCCCAACACAGAAATGGAAATGCAGGCAGTGTCACTATAAGGTCATGGAGCTTATTTCCATATAGAAAAGTTTGTTTGTGTTTGTGTGTTTGTGTGTTGTCCTTGGTTGGTGTGAGAACCTCACCACAGCTACTACTTGTTGTATGGCAGGCGTGGCCGTTTGCCATAACCTTCGCTCTTTACGTAGCGAGACCCGAAGTTCAGCTGTTTCGGTCTCTTCCCATACGCATGATGATTCTGCTGCTTCGCCTTGACTAGCTTCTCCTGTGCGTAGTACTCTCTCCAATCGTGTGGTCGGTGCTGAAAAGGCTTCGTGTGGTTATCGGATACATTGACGGTAAACCAGTCCGTGAACTCGTTGCCGGCCTGGCTCAGCGCTCGCCGAAGGGCAACCACCTTGCCCAGGCACGTATCCAGCAGACGGCCCTCACGGTCGCAGGTCGATTGCCCCTTTGCCATGCACACCCGCAGCTGCATGGTCTCGCTCTCACACATCTTAAGCTGATCCTCACCACTCAGACCAACCAGTCGAGCGTGCTGAAACACGGGAGTACCCCCTAGTGAAGGGGCGGAGTCGATCTGACCGCGTTCGCTGCGCCGCACCCCTAGCGTGTCAAAGCTCGTCCCTCGTCCATAGTTGATGAGGTTCGTGGGGTTGATGTAATCGTAGGTGTTCTGAGGCTTGAGACCGTACTGGTTCACACCAGTATCTCTCCGACGGAGTAGCAAGGGGCTTGACGTCAAGAGGGACAAATAAATGTCGGAGGCTCGCATCCGAACCGGCTCTCACTACGCAACAAGAGGAGACGCGATGACACAATGTAGGGACGTACTCCGCTGCTCGACTTCAGGGCGAGTGTCACAAATGGAGGAGAGAGAGAGAGAGCGCTGGACTTGAGAGAGGAAACGGAACGACACAGTGGAGGCGGGGCTCCTTCTCTTCATACGTTCAACTCTGTAATATGCAATATATTGCGAGTATGCGCGTGTGTGAAACAGCAAAGAAAGAAGAAAAATCGAAAAATTGAATTTGGAGATAAAGGAGTGAGAGAGATGCAGACACTTAAATAAGAGTACTTAAAAATATATATAGACAACGTTTACAGACCGTAGCATATAAGGTTCGACAGCATTGTGTGACACCTTTAAAAGTTTTGTTTGTGTGTGTGTTTTGAATATTATTATATATTTTTTGGTGAGGGGGTCGGTTGGTTACTCCACTACTGGCAGTAGCAGTACTCTTTCCATATAAAAAAGTACCCTACCAACAAAAATATAATATATCTAGTATATTATTTTTGCTGTTTGTTTTTGTTCTTGCGGTCCTCTCTCATTTTGACAGCGAAATTTGTGAGTCACCAATGCCTCCCTCCCTCTATTTACCTCTCTCCACCAGAGGAGGCATCCATCTGAGAAGGGGAGAGAAAGGAGCACAGAAGCGCACACCTTGCCGCTTCTCCTACTGATTGGACAACGGAGTGGGAGGCACTGGAAGTGGGGTACTTCCCCCCGGCGGCGTCTGCGAAGAGCGCTGAAAACTGTTGTTCGTGGCCGCTCGGAGCCCGTAGCTGCCTTCCCCTCCAAACATAGATTCTCGCAACTGTGCCGGCGGCTCTTGCGTCGGTGTCAACAGATACGTGCTGCGGGGTGGGGTACGCAGTAAGCGGGACACGTCCGTATCGACGAGTCGAACGGGTACTCGAGCCGGCGCACCACCGCCCGTCTGCCGCGCTCCACCGGTGTGGCTCGAGTCGGCGTGGAGTTCTGTCCTCTGCGGCGTGGGAAGCGGTGACGGGGTGCCGGAGGAGGTCGGCGGAAACAACGCCGAGCGGTACACCGGACTGCGCGTCCGCAGGCTCGGCGGGGGCCCTCCGTTGCTGCCCGCAGCGGTGCCCTGTGGAAGCCACGAGAGTCCCCGGCCGCCCGTCGCTCTGCTGCGGTTGGTGTTTCTCTGACCACCACCACCACCACCACTGCCTGTTGCTGCAGTTGGCATACCCCCTGTCATAGCCACCGCGGAGGTCTCGGTAACGAGGTTCAGCGTATCACTGCGAAGCAAGAGAAGAGAGTGAAACGGGTGTACCACCATCTCCTCCGCTTCTTGAAACAGTCCACGAAGACGTTGCAGGGCGTGATGGAATTGAGCCGGCGAGGCTGCACCCGCTGCGGTGCTCGCAGAGGTATACCGGGGATGGCTGGTGAGCCGTGTGTAGAAGGTGTCCTCACTGCTGGCGGGCGGGCATGGTCGAGGGGAGGTGTCGCCATGTGAATCCACCGCTGTCGGACTGGCCTGACGGGCCGATGGGGTGGGACGCTGCAGCTGAGCAATCAGCTCCCGCACCTGATGCACCGCGTGGAGCAGCAGACCCGTCTGGCGGTGCAGCAGTGACGTGGTCGCCGAGACTTGAGCCCGCTGCAAGATCAGGGTGGCTCTTGCGATGGCGGGAGTGGGCTGCTGCGAAGAGAGCGGAGCGGCACCCGTCGTCGTGATTTCGCTCACATCTCCCCCTGTCAGCTCCACCGTGGCGGCCGTGGCCGTCATGTGTCGCAGCATCTGGGACATGGTGAGTACGTGATCCTGAGTGCGGGTGGTGTAGCTACGGCTGAGCTGCGCAATAAACTGCAGTAGTTGGCGCTGACCCACCGTGACAGTGAAGCGGTTGGTGGCTGGTGGAGCTACCCCACTGCTCACCTTGGCGCCACCTCCCGCCGCTCGATACGGTGGTGGTGGACGAGCTGGCGTCCGCCCCTCGGCCTCGAAGTGCTCCTCCTCCACCTCCACCTCCACCTCCATCACCTCTGTCTGCTGTTGTTCCATCGTTTGAAAGACCTCAATCAGTTCATTTACAGCGTCCTCTAGACTCCCCAGAATACACTTGAGGCCTTCCATGTTCGCCGCCTCCACGCCAAACGACTTGGCGGCCTCCATAAAGGCGTGCCAGTCGTCTAGCAACAGCGACAAGACCTGCGTCACATCCACTAAATCACTATGACGGCGCCCGGGTGATCCCGTCTCGTCCCCACTAGGTCCTGTACCAGATGGATCCGAGGGCCTTTCGGGACCCGCTAATAGCCCTACTTCCACCGCGGCTTGACGAGTGAAGTGCATAATGGACCACAAGTACTGCTGGAGGGACTCATAGTCCGCAGCAATCAGTTCACGGCTAGCAATCAGCTCACGGCACAATTTCTCCTGCTCCTCCGTCGTCTCGCCTTTTTGCGACAACACATTCAGCGCCTTGTCACGCGCTACGTACGCATCGCATGTCTTCGCGTGCTCCGCTTCCAGTGCCGCCTGCAGCTCTGCCCGGCAGGCATGCAGCGCCAACTCGTGCTCCCGCTGCAGTGCGCTGCGCTCTTGGTCCTTCTCGCGACGGAGCGTCTCCAGCTCCAGCGCCAACGCATTCCGGTGCTGCTGAGTCTCACGCAGCGCCTCTCGCTCGGCGTGCAGCTCTCGACGCAGCTGCGCCACTGTCGTTTGCAGGCCTTCCGTGTCGTGTTTCTGCAGTGTGGAGAGCTCCTGTAGCTGCAGGTGTTGGGCCTGCAACACGCGAAGCTCCGATTCGGCGCGGCCGAGCTCCTGCTGGAGTTGGTGCACCTCCTTCTTGGCGCTCGACACAGAGACGTGTTGCTGCTGCTGGTGGCGGCGCAGCGCTTCTTTCGCCGCGTCGCGGTCCTGTTCGGCTTGCAAGAGCTTCTCTTCCAAGCCATCCGCGGTCTGGCGTAGCGCGTGGAGGTCCTTCCTCGACTGCTCCTTCTGATGCATCAGATGCGTGCGAGTGTCTTCCAGCTCCTCCCTCATCGAACGCAGCCGCTCATCCTTCACACGACCGTCATTCTCGAGCAAAGCGATGCGGTCGTTGAGCTGAACCGCCGCGTACTGCATCGTCTGCACGGTTGCGAAGTGGCTCCGCGAATCCTTGGCGTGGCTCTGAGCTTCTTCCGCCTTTTTGAGGTACCGGGTCTGCGCCAGCTCGCGCTCCTGCTTCCGCTGTGTCTCGGCTTCCGACAAGCGTTGCTGCAGAAGCTGAATCTCTGTCTTGAGACGATCCATTTCCGCCGCCTGGTGCTGCATCGCACGCGCCTGGCTCTGTGCCTCCCCTTCCATCTGAGCGATACGCAGGCGCAGCTGAATGCTCTCCTGCTGCGCTTGGCCCGTCGAATGGCGCAGCTGCTCCACTTCGTTCTGATGCGCCTGTTGCGCCGCCTGCAGTGCCTGCTGCAACGTCTCGTTCCGATGGGCGTTCTGCTCCAGTTGTCGCTCCAGTCGCGATTGCGTCTCTTGCTGCCTGTTGGACTCTTCCCGCAGCTGCTCCAGCTGCTGCAGGTGCATCTGCGTCTCCTTCGTGTTGGCCTTGTCCTCCTCCACCAGCTTCTGGTGCCGCGACGTCAGCGCAGCGAGGCGTCGCTCCAGCTGGGCTTGGACCTCTTCCCGCACATGAAGCGCCTGCTCCAACGCCATCTCGAGCTCCGCTTTTGCCCGCTGCGTCGAGTGCCACTCCTCCCGCAACGAGTGGTTCTCCTTCTCCACGGTGTTCCACCGCGTGTGCAGGGAGGACACTTGGTGCTCCAGATCCGTCTTCGCGTTTGTCGCCGCAAAGAGAGCCGCCTCGTGCGTGGCCTGCGCCTCCATCGTCTGCGCCAGGAGCGTGGTGTGCTCCTTGTCCAGCAGGGTGCAGCGAGACTGATAGGTGTGGAGCTCCCGAATCGTGTGCTGCAGCTCTGTCGTCAGGCGGTCGCGGTCGCTGTGGAGCTCCCTCTCTCTCTGCTGCAGCATCTTCACTTCTGTCGAGAGCTGCTGCTGGGTCCGCTGTAACTCCTCCATGTGCTGCAATCGCGTCTGGCCCTCCTTTTCGCTCAATAGCTCTAAGCTGGAGAGCTGATGGCCCGCGTCCAGCAGTTCCGCGGTCCGCTGTGCGTGCGCCGTCTCCAGGGCGTGCAGCCTCGGGGTCAGCAGCTCCACTTGTCGCTGCAGCGCGGCGGCCTCCCGCTGCGAGGTTTCGGCCTGCGTCTGGTACGCCGCGTTCGACTCCCGCAGCTTCCAGCTCTCCGCCGCCGCGGCGTCCCGCTCCTCCCTGCGAGCGGCCTCCAGCGCTGTCACCCGCGCCAGGAGCTTCTCGACGGACTCCGCCTGCTGGGCGGACTGCGCCGCGGCACGCTGCCGGTCCTGCTGGAGCTCCTTCTCGAGCGCCGCACCGGTGTGACGCAGCCGGTCCACTGTTTTCCGCAGAGCCGTCGCCTCCGCCCTGGACTCCACGAGCGAGAGCTCCGCCGCCTCGAGGGCCTCATTCGAGTGCTGCTGCGAGTCCTCCATGGCGACACGGGTTTCCTCCGCCTCGTCCGCCGCCAGTTGCAGCGCACCGTCCAGCTCCGTCACCTGCGCCTGCAACTTCACGATCAGCGTCGCCATCTCCTCCTGCTCCTCTCGCGCCGACTCGAGCGCCGCCTCGTAGCCGCGCATCTGGCGCTCTCCATCCCTCATCGCGGTGCGGGCCGCCCCTTCGATCGTGTCACAGCGTTCGTGCAGCGTCGCGCGCTCCACCTGCAGGGCTTGCATCAAATCCCGATGCGCACGTCGCAGCGGGACGAGTGAAGTATCCTCCAGCACGGTGGGAATGGTTTGCAGCTTGCTCTCCAACAACGAGACCGAGAGTTGAAGCAGACACTCCCGCTGCTGCGCGTCTTGACTCTCGGCTTGCGACTCCTCCAACAGTACCGCCAACATGCGGTGCTCCTCCTGCTCCTGCTCCAACTCCAGTCGAAGGCTCTGGCACTGCTGCACCCGCTGCGCCATATCTTCGTTGGCTCGGGCCAAGTTCCCCCTTACCTGTGCCAGCTCCCGCTCCAGCCGCTGTAGCCCTTGCTCGCGAATTTCAATCTCGCGCTGGGCCCCGACCACCTTGCGTTGTGCTTCGGAGAGGGAGAGTACGGTCATGTCCCGCTCCTTGACGGTTGCCTGGTATCGACTCTCCAGCACTCCATTCCGTTCTACGAGAGCAGCAATGCGGGCGTCGGTGGACATGGCGGGAGACGACGTCGTCGTCGTCCCCGGGCTCTGGCTGGGCGGTGCGGTGGGATTAGACTGTGTTGGTGTTTCTGTTTGGCGTTTCGTCATCCAGGCCTCCCACTCGCGGCGAAGGACATCATTCGAATCCTGCAGCACCACGCACTGCTGGCGAGCGGCCGCCAGCTGTTCCTCCGCCACACGGCGCTGCTGGTCGAGGCTCGCTGCCAACATCCGCTCCTGGTCCTGCTGGGCCCGCACCTCCCGCACTTCACTCCGCAGCAGCTGCGTCGCCTCCTCATGGGTGCGCAGCAGACGCTCCATCTCCGCCATGTTTTCCGCATGCAATCGCTCCAGCTCCCTCTTGTGCGCCGTGTCCTGCTCGGAAGCGAAAGCCTTCTGGTGCTGGAACTGGCGTCGCTCCTGCTCCAACAAGGCCTGTACGTGCTCCTCCCGCACCACTGCTGCCCGCGTACGGTGTCGCAGCTCCTCCGTCTCTTGTAAGAGGGACGCCTTGGACTGCTCCGCCTCTTGCAAGTCCCGTTTCGCGTGCGTGAGCTCTGCCTCCAGCCGGCGGCACTGCTCCTCCAGCTGTTGCTTCCCTTGGTGCAGTTCGTCCAGCCGATGCTGCACCTCCGTCGCCCCGTCGGTGAGCAGGGACGAGAGCTCATCATGACTGCGCTGCAGCTGGCGCGCGTTCTCGCGTTGCTTTTCCACCTCGGCCTCCCGGTTACGGAGCGCCTCTTGAAGAGCTTCGCAGGAGGCACACAAGAGGGGGGGTTGGGCAGCGGTGGGGGTGGGCACCGAGGAAGGAGGAAGCAGCGGAGAAACCGTCTCTCGCTTTGTTGTTGATTGCTGGATCTGGAGTTGGTCGAGATCGTCCTGTAATTCCTTGACGTGGCTGCGGAGCACTGCGAGGTCGCTCTCTTTCTCCGCCAATACTTCTTGAAGCTCTCGGTGTGCCGCCTCCAGCGCTGCGATGCGCTCGACCGCTCGACTGGACATGTCGTCCATCTGCTCCTCCAAGAGTTGTACCGCCTCCTCCAAAGCCTTTCGCTCTTCCAGCCACTGCACATCCTCCGTCTCTCGCTCCCTCTGCAGCACCTCCAGCTCCTCCTCTAGTGCATGGTTCTCATCCTCGAGCTGGTGCACACAACGCTCCCCACGGATGCCAATCTGCTTCATGTCATCGCGCAGAAGCGTTTCGTTCGCCTCCAGCTCCGCCACTCGCTCCTTCGTTGCCTCCAGCTCGGCAGTGAGCTCCTCCACGCGATGCTGTTGAACCGCTGCCTCATCCGCATCTCGGCTCGTCTTATGAGTAACCGGTACCGCCTTCTGTACGGCAGCCTCCCACTCCGCTTGTTTGGATTCGAGGGTTTCTTGCAGTGTGCGGGTGGTGGACTCGAGCTGTGCTACCATCTCCTCGGCAGCGGTGGCACGCTGCACCATCATGAGGTACGCCTCCACCTGGGCCTCGATGGCCATGGTTTCCCCATCGGACGTCGAGTCACCGTCCGCAATCGAGTCCAGCTGTGCGGCGAGGAGGCGGTAGCCTTCTTCCACCGCCTCCTTTTCCGCTGTAATGGCCTGGATACGGTCCATGACCCGCTCAGAAAGGGAATCAATATCACTGTTCAACTGTGTCACCTCGTTCTCCTTCTCTGCAAGGAGGGCCTCCAGTTCGCGGCAGCGCTCCTGTAGAAGCCGCACATCCATATTCTCCTTCTCGTGGGTAGGATGCATCGACTCGAGCACCTCTTGCTCTGCCCGCTCCAGTAGTTCCATGGAGCGCTCATGGTGCGAAGGCTGCTCTGGGTCCGAGTGGCTGCACGGCATCGTCGTCGAGGTTCGGCTTCCCGAGAAAGAGCGCAGCGCAGCTCGCTCTCGGAGTGCCCTATCGTCCATCTCTTCACCACCGATCTCACGCAAGTGTTGCTCCAGTATATCCAATACATGGGCCAGGTGTTCGCGTTCAGTAGACTTGCTCGCAATAATCACGCGTTCGTCTTCGTAACTCGGATCAAAAAAACTCAATTCTTGGTCTAATCCGCTCAGTCGAGAGCGCAAGAATTCGAGCGCCGAGTGTACACGGTGAGACGCTCCATTATCATCCTGGTGATGGGGGAGTTCTTGAGAGGACTCCCTCATCTCCGGCAGCGACTGTGGGGATGATGAGGCATCGCCCCTCATCCGCTGTTGCAGGTCTTCAACCGTCGACTGCAGCTCTGCTATCAGATCCGTGTGCTCCCTCGCCGTTTGAAACGCGTCCTGTCCCATCCGCTCAATCTCCTCTCGCAATCGCTGCTCACGAACCTCCGCTTCACGCAGCTGCTCCGCCGCAACCGCTGCGGTGCTGTCTCTCCTGCCACCGCCGCTGCGCTCCTGCTCCCTGTAGCGCAGGTCCTCCACCTCCTTCTCCAGCGCGGCGCACCGGTGCACCAACGCATCCATTCCCATTGCCGGAGTGCGGAATCCCATCGAGAAGGACGGGCTCCACGGCTTTGTGTCACTGACCTCTTGCGTCGGCTCCTCGTCCGAGCGAAACCTCTGCGGCACCAAGCCACTCCCACGCTGCAGGCGTTCCAGTTCAAGCAGAAGGTGCTGCATCGTCTCGAGCTGACTACGCTCGCCCAGCTTCCCATAAATCACTTCCAGCTCCTCCTCAAAGGTGGCGTCGAGGTTTTCCAACTCCTTGTTGATCGCTGCACAACGGTCTTTAAGATAGGCAATGCACTTTGGAATGCGTGACTCGCTGAGGAGGGGGGGCTCCTGCAGTACCGCCTCACAGGAACCGGGGCCCGCTTCCACCGCTGCGGTCTGTGTGCCCATTCCGTTTTCTGCATCCCACGTCACAATACGGTGCTGCGCTCCGTCCTCCACGTGGGGCCACACAATGCCTCCCTCCGAATCCACGGCGGTGCCGGATGGTAGTGGAGCTGGGCTGTCCGGTGCCGCGGTCGCCGTCCGCTGTGCGCCAGCCGGCGAATAGTGGTCTTCTGACCCGCTCATCCCACCACCCCGCAATGTCTCGAGCTCTTCCCTCTGGTGAGCCAGCGTGGTGTGGCATTCGCGTAACTCTTCTTCAAGGCGTTCTACTTGCTTCTGTAAGCCCTCATCCAGCGCTGTCGTGGAGGTGTACGGTAGCTGCAGTGAAGAGGACAAGCACTCTTGGGAAGGCCTTTCCTCGGTGCCCTCAGCCTCCAACTGTTGTTGGTCCGCCCACGCTGCAGCAGCTCCACTTAGTAGTGGCGCTTGTGAAGGTGATCCAGACTGCTGGCTTCGAAGGGTTCGCACCACGGTCTCTAACTCTTGGTTGTGGAGAATGAGATCGCACAACTGCTCTTCGAGTTCCGCAACTCGGGCTCCGAAAGACTCCCCCTCCCCCAATACGTCTACGGGTGGCGTGGCCTGACGAAGCAGCTCCAGCTCTGCCTGCTGCCCCTCAACGATGTCCTGCAGCTCCTCATTACGAGCCACA
>JASAOA010001593.1:0-22698 GCA_030849815.1 Vickermania spadyakhi | reverse complement strand
CCGCAGCGCTCAGCAGCTCCATCGCCTGCTCCATGAGCGTCTGCGCGTTCAGCTCGAAGATGTTGTCCCGGGTGTTGATGGGATGGGGATACACCACGCGGTTTGGGTCGTTCAGGTCCAAAAGTAGGGCTGCATAGTCCGGGGTGATGAGATGGAGGAGCTGCGAATAGTCAATAGTACGGCCATGATTTGCTTGATGTGTGGAGACGGTCTGATAAAGTAAGGAGTGGTAGGATGTTGAAAGACCGAAATAGCGCCGATAGATGCAGAGTGGAGGGATGTACAGAGAATCAGATGAGTCAAATGAAAAGTGTATTTCGTATGTGGTGGTGAAGAATTTGTAATGTGGTAGCGAGAGGTGTGAAATGTAGAGGTTCTCCAGCTCATTAACTTGTTTTTCGCAAGACAGGTTTGTCAGAGGGCCGAGTATATCTTTGAGTGTGGGGTCGATGAGAGGTGGAGTTTGCCGTACGTAGTCATCTGTAGTCATTAATGAATACGTTGGGGAAGAGCAAAAATAAGTCAAACGTTCTTTTCGATCTGTAAAAGACGGAGAAATAAACTAAATTGGGAAGTGGTAGTGAAGTGAAGGATTAATCGTACAAATGGAAAAAGAAACAGCTTATGTTTATTGACTACAATGTGCTCGCAGGTAGGCCAACAATGTCTTTGTTTTGCCTTCTTCTTTTTGGGGCCAGGTAGACAAGGATGTTCGGTGGAATGCTTGAAACGGGATCGGGGTCATGTATCTATCTTTTTTAGTTCAGTGTAACCACCATGTGTTGCACGAGAGTAATATTAAAATATTTAATATATTAATGTACGCAGGAACACAAAGAAAAACAACAGAGTACACTTGTCTTTTTTACAAAAAAAAATATTTATAACCACTGCGGCTAACGTAGAAAAGCAAAGAGAGAGAGAATATAGAAGGGTGATTCACCAGTGATCCCACTAGACAGGAAAACATTTGATTTACGTGGTTCATTATCGTCGTTGAGTCAGAAAAAAAATTCTTTATGTAAAAACGAGGTCCTGAGAAGATGTAGAGGGTATATGAATGGCGAGATAGTGTAAACGTGGTCATCAAACTGGTGTTTTTTTTTTTTTTTTTTGTCATTCGTACGCACCACGTTTCAATTGCTGTGTGAAGTTGGGATACCGTGGTCAAGCAGGGCTGCCTCTTAAGGTTGTGAGCCGCCCAGCGGAGGTTGGCTCTCCGCCTATGTATTGGTCCAAGCATCTTCTTTCCGTTACCGTCCGTGGCACACTGGAGAGGGGCTGAAGACTTGGGTTCGGCAGTTCGAGTCAGCTCTCCGCTGCGTTTGGCATCGCCTCGTCGGGTCCTGCTAATGGGAATTCCGTCTCCCGCTCGACATCCGTGGCTGCGGGGGGCGGAGCTCTCGCACGTGGTCTTCGGGGCCCATCTCTCCAGGAGGTGGTGACGCGGTATGGTGCGCGGCGCAGCGCGGCCATCCCTCTCTCTTGGTGCTGCATCCACTCGTGATGAAAGCCATCGGGCAGCTGACTGGAGTGTGGTCGCAAGGTGCCCTTTACGGCAATGTCGAGGTCAGGGGCACCGGCAGACAGCGGACGGGGGGAAACCACACCGAACTGCTCCTCAAGGCGCTCCCGTAGCTGCTGTGCCACGAGGCTTCGGCCCCGCAACCCACGGATAGTCCGACACGACGTGCCACACGGGTGCCGCACGGAAGGGGTCCGTGAGAGAGGATTACCGCTAGGCGGCAGTGCGCGCTCGTGCCGCCATGGCTCCTGCCCCTCATCCGCACTGGGGTCGCTCCGGCGCCCCGCTCGCTCGTCCTCCGCTTCCTCTTGCGCGGGACCTCCCGTCAGACATCCGCTCTGCCGCACACCTCTGGGACGGAATTCCAGCAAATGGCAGGGAGAAAGGGTGCGTTGGTCCACATGGCGGCAGTCGGCGAGGTCAACGCCTCCCTGCTCCGGCGAGGAAGGGAGCTCTGAACGGAAGACAGGTTGTGGAGTGAAGGAGGACAAGGCTGCCGCTTCGGGCGTGCCGGACTCCGTCTCACGGTGCGCTGGAGGGGCGACAGTGATGAGGTATGTCCTGCCCGCATCGGCCACAACGAGAGGGTCCTGCAGAAGTAACGCACCATCCACAGAGAGCAAACTCGTGTTTTCCGGTAGAGTGAGCCGTTCCGAGCTCCTGCGATCGGTTGTTGATTGCAGACATGGTGGCCCCGTCCTCGGGGCTGGAACACACGATAGTGTGTTCGTGTGGAGGGGTTCGGCGTCGCGTGCGGAGGGGGGATGAAGTGCGCTAGTGGAGATGTACGTGCGGGTGTCCTCTCTCGGTGTGCGCTGCGCGGGGCCGACGAAGCCCGAAGGAGGAGAACGCCCCGAAGTGTCTACTTCCTGCTGAAGAAGTGTGCTGTGGCGTGGGGAGCAGGCGAGATCGCTGTCCCGCGAGGTGGTGGTGGACGCGCTGGGAGGCGGGAAGCGTAAATACAGGGGCCCCAAAGGTTGGCGCGCTGCATCGCCTAGGGACTTCTCTTCACCGAAAAGCAGCACGGGCGCTCGGTACCCGCCGTCCTCCGTTGCGCTGACGAGCGCCATGCGATCCGCCTCGCCGCTGCTGTGGTGGAGGGTGTGCGAAGGAGTCGCACCCGTGACGCTAAGGGAGTAGCCGGACGACGCGCAGGAGGAAAGCGACGGCGCCGGAGAGGGAATCACCGTCCAGTGATACTCTGCCAGCGTGCGATGCTGCTTAATGCACTCGTCTCGGTGAAACGCATCGTCGAGTCGTTGCTCAATGGGGACATGGCACTCCGCGAGCACACTGCTCGAGGCGGAGAGACTCTGTGACGTTTCGGGGGCCTCTTCCCCGGGCACACTCGAAATGCTGGTGGAAGTCGTCGTAGTGCTGTTGCTGCCAGAACGTGTAACACGAGGCGGCTCCGCTTCTTCCGCTGGGACAAGGAGCGATACAGGTGGTGCGGAGTGATTCGGAGACGATCCCTCGTCCCGCTGCATGTGGACCTCCTGGTACGCGCTGGTATCGCTCCCATCCGGTGAAGAACCTTCATCCCCTCCACAAAGCCCCATCGCCTTTGTCTCGGGCAGACTTGCAGGTTCGGAGGGCTCTGGCTGGCGAGGGCGTCGCAGCGATGTTGCTTCCGACACGCCGCCTTGAAGAGGAACGGGCTCTGCCGTTGTCGTGGAGAGCCGCCCCATCTCCACCGCTTCCGACGCTGTCGGAGAGTCCTGGTGGTCTCTGTGCTCGTGTTTTCTGCCGTGCCTGGGGCGACGCGCTGCGCTATTCGCGTCGGCACCCCCATCCTGATGATGATGCTGACGGCGACAGCCCTCCGTGCGGTGAGAGCCCGCACTGCCGTCTGTCCTGCTGGATGAAGATGTGGTGGTGGTGTGACTACGAGAGCCAATGCTACTGCTACTGCTGCTACTGGTACTGCTGCTCGATAGCGTCGCGGTGGCGGTTTCAATCTTACGCGTTTGTCGGCTTCCACATCGGCACCCACAGCAGTGGGTGCCTCGGCCGTGGCGGTGTTTGTGCCGATAAGAGACGGGCCTACGGTGGTGGCGATGACGATCTTTCTTCGAGTGTCGACTCCGGTGGCGGTGAGTCTTGTAGCCTGCATCTTCATCCCCGTCTTGCTCACACTGGTACAGGTCCGGTCGAAGGGTGGGATAGCGCTGCAGCAGCACCTGACGACGAAGGGGGGTAACGACCTCGTCGTTTCCAGACTGTTCTGGCGCCACGACCCTCCGCGCCTCCGCAGTCGTTGAAGACCTCTTTGCACTCTGGTGAGGGTAGGACCGCTGATTCCGCCGTCGCACGCCGCTGACTGCGGTGGTGGGCCGGCCATCCAGGCCCTCCTCAAACGGCCGAGGCTCCATCGCCTCCGGCATGCGTGGCGGTGAAGGAGGCGACAGCAATGGGACCCCGCGTCGCTGCTGCGCGGCCGCTGCAGGCATCGCGCTGGACGGCCGTGGTGCGGTGTTTGGGAGTAACGGACCTGGACTTGGCCCCTGCAGCACCGTCGGGCCTGCACTTGTAGGGCGGAGCTCTGCTGGGCCGTCCCGGTGCTTCCGACTCCCCTGCCGTGCAGCGCGGCGATGGGCGGTTCGAGGCCTGATGAATCCCTCTGGAACCCGCCCAATGGAAACGAGCGAGGAAGTGGTGGACGTGGACCTCAGACTGCTGAAAGGGGGATGTGGCGTAGGCCCAGTGTGCACCGTAATCCGAGCTATGGTGCGCACCTTTTCCGTCATCTCTTTCTCCTCCTCCTCCACGCTAGTGGAGGGTGACGTTGAAACCGAGATGTCCTCGTTGGCCGTTGTGTTCCTGCTCCCACGCCGGTCCGCCTCTCGGCCATCCACATAGAGGCGCACCACAGGATGCCGCCTACGTTTGCCCGTACTGGTCGATCGCTGTGTTCGTATGGAGATAGTGGTCCTTGTTCGGCGGCCATCGGGTCCGTCAGTCTGCGGCGGCTCCTGTGACGAGGCGATCGTACCTTCCGCTGTTGGTCTCCGCAGGGGCTCGCTAGTCTTCGCTTCGCCACCACAGAACGCTGCCATAGGAGTGGAACGCCCATCTAGCAGCATCTCCGCTGTCATGGCGCGACCCCTTTCCACTTCCATGATCGCACGCATCTTGACATGTCGCTGTTCTTGAGCAGCGATCTGTCGCCGCTCCAGATCCACCATGGACTGAATACGAGCCAGGACAGACTTCGCACAAGGCGTTGGCCCCACCAGTGGCGGAGGTGGGGAGACCGCTGCGCTTGTCGCGGTCTGGTCCCCCTCTCTAGGCACCGCTAGCAACCGTGGCGAGGAACCATCGCACGCTGGGGTGTTGCCACACTCAGATGCGGTAGGAGCCGACCCGACCACGAGAACGTCGATGGGAGCTGTCGGCACGTCGCCTGACATTTCTCGGTGGTCCGCTGCCGGCTCCACGGCTGGCATTTGCCCCTGCGCGGCAGATGGCGTCCACTCCTGCTGGGGCTCCGCACCCAGGAGAGTACGGTTCTCAGGCGTCTCGGTTCCCTTCGCGTCTTCGTGATGGACCTTGACATCGCGGAGAAAACATGTGAACGGCTCGTCAGAGGGCTTCTCCGCTGTGGAGGACGACGAAACGACGGTGGAGTGTGGCAGCGGACTGTCATCCTCCCTCTCCTCCTCCGTCCCCAGTTTATCTCGGGGCACCTCGACGGCACACCGCAGGCGTACCGGCGCATCACAGAATCGCTCCGGCTGAAAAGTAGGGCACGGAACTGTCATCGGCACGTCGGTGAGCTTGGCCCTATCGAGGTTGGTCTCCAACATCGGTACGTGGTTCGACGGTGGCGCGTCACAATGTCGGTGAGGTGTAACTGTGGCAGGCGGAAGCGGTGGACTACCCGCGTCTGCTGCACTGGGCAGGGAGCTGCGGGACGAGGAAGGTGATCGCGCTCCACTACTACGAGGAGAAGGCGTACCGACAGCGACCGGCGCAGGGGTGATGGACGGCTTCATCGGAGAGGAAGGAACTCGTTGGAGTGGGCGTGAACGCGTCCCCACTGCCGGTCCCTTTTCCTGATCAATCGTTGCTCTTGCCTGCAGCTTCGAGAGGAGGCCCCGCATCACATCTTCTATTGGTGCCTGGCCTGTGGTCCGCACAGAGGCATGATGGGGAACAACGCCGTCGTCCACCAGAGCAAACGGCGCAGTCAGGCTCGAGGAGGAGGGCATCGCGTCAAGAGGCGCCACAGCTGTCGTCGCATCCGTCCCTGACTTTTCCTGCACCGCCGCCGAGAGAGGCTCTGCTGCGGTGCCGCAGCAACTCGAATGGATGTCGTAATGATGTGGCCTCTCCATCGCTGCCTCTCCCGTTTCACTGCGTGGGAGGTCGGAAGAGGGAGTGGAGCCCGAACGCTGGGCCGCCCATTCATCCGACCCAACGCGGACGATTTCCCTCCTTTTATGGCGGCAAAAGATCGCTCCCTGGCAGCACGAGCAATCCTGTCGCCGGTGTGTGGCATAGCCCATGAGGATCTGCCGGCGGCGCTCGTCCCTCTCTTCCGTGAGGCCGCTCGGTGGCCTGCCACTCTCGCCGGATGTATCGCGACTCTGGTGAGGGGGGAGGGTGAGGCTGCGGTGAAAGGACGGCGACGCGGTGGACGAAGATGCGATGGGACTGCTCGCACTGGCAGGGCGATCCAGGCTCTTGCTGCCCATGAGCGAGGCGAGTCCGTGATCGCTTGAAGAGTATATGGCGGTCTCTGTCGGAGAGTGGTTCTTCGCCACATGGTCGTGTCCCAGCGAAGGAGGTGGGCTCTGGCTTTCCTTCTCCTTCGCGTGCTGCACTCGTTGATTGTAGGCGCTGCGTGCCAGCGCACTCACCTCCGCGATGTTACCCTCCCCATCACTGGGGGTCTGCGAAAGCACCTGCAGTGGTGAACTGCTGTCCAGTGCGGAGGTGTGCGGCCCGACGTCCTCTTGGGCGACAGCGCAAGAGGGAGCCCTGAGATATAAGTGAGCGATCGGCACCGAAGCAAACTCGGACACGGGCGACGACGCCCGCACGGCAGCAGGTGGGGCCGCAGAGTGGGTGGAGCTTCTGGCCTGAAGGCCGAGGCCTTGCCTCTGCGAGGTGCGGGTGTGGTCTGCCGCCATCACCCCAGTGCCGCTGACTGCCTTCGGAACGAAGCTCTGCCGTCCCACGTTCTCTGTGGACGGTGGTCGCTTGGAGGGCACCAGTGGAGAGGGAGGGGGCGACGAAGCACGCCGCCGTGGCGTGAAGACGATGGAGAATGCGCTCGTCGTGCTCGGCGGAGGCGTCGTGAATCGCCACCGTCGGCCCCCACTTCCACTGCCACTCTGCGTCGTCGGCCGGGGAGAGCCGCGATCCGGCTGTGGTGCACCCCGCGAGAGTGCTGCAGGGCCGGGGAGGGGGCTGTCGCGTCGCTGCACGTCGGGGTGGGGGGCCGTCGGGAGGTGCGATGCGGGCGGCGCGGTGCCGCTGGTGGTGCGGCTGTGTGGCGTGCCGCCCACCTCCTCCTCGCTGGCGGTGGCGGGGTTCGTGCGGGTGGCGGTGGATGTCGTGGAAGGGGACTCGGATGGCGCAGAGGGGCTCGTGCCGTTGTCGCGGGGTGAGACCACGGGAGTCGGAAAGTCTTGGGCAGGTGGGAGGGGAGGCGTCCGCAAGGGGTCCAAACGGGTCGCGAGCTCTCTTCCCGCCGCCGCCGCCAACGCGTTCACCCGTCGGGAGAGCAGACAGGCAGAGGCGGGGTTCGAGCTTCGACCCAGTGCGGGCTCGCCAAGGGGCTTGCTGCTGGAACGGAACGCGAAGACCCGTCGCGGGGTGGAGTGCGCTGAGCCCCGGTCGGATCCCGGGGTCCCCATCTGGCACAGGGCCAGCGAGGAATCCACAGCAGTGGCGATGGGGTGACCCTCTGACGCGCAGTCGTGGACGGGCTCTTCCCCCCCTTCCGTGTGGGTTGCCACCATAACGGTGCTGCGGTAAGCTTCACTAGAGAATGTGGCCGCACCACACACTCTCTTTTCTTCTGGCTGGTTGGCTACCGTGAGTGTTTGCGTGAAACAAACGTAAAACCGATGCGAACTAACGTGGATATGGAGCAGAGGAGGGAGAGCAAATCAAAAGGTTGAGTAAATCAAAAGGTCGAGCCGAAAAGTGCGACCTTCTGCGTGGTCCTCTATTGTGGTGAACCTCAAATGTCACGTCACCGGAGAGGTTTCTCAGTTCCAGTGAGTCGCGAAGAGATAGAAGTCTATCCTTTTTTTCTTTTACAAAGAATATGACGAGGAAATAACAACAGTAATAAGGCGTTCGGTGCGGCTCCAGATGTAAATCTGTATATATTTCCACTTCTTTCTTGAATATCGGCTCTAGAATATCACGATAAAAATAGCACTTTCAAAAGCGCAGAAAGAGCAATTGGCCTAATCCTTAATGTTGCGATCAGCTTCTTACTTTTAATGGTAGCGCAATCTGCGGTAGTGAAGAGATACCGTCTGTATATATTTTCTATTTCCGTCTACGCAGAAGCTGAAGCAGCGCGAGACTTTTATCTGCGATCGTTATTCGTTCCCTTTCCTTCTCCTGAGGGGATATCTTCTTATTGATGTTAATAATTTCTTAAAGTAAACAAACCTCTATCGTACAAAGTAACTCTAGAGATGAAATGAAGGAAACGTACCTTTATCCTGTTTCTTTCTTTTTTGGTTGTTTTGTATTTCTCAGCGTTTCAGTGACGAATTCTTTGAAACGACTTTCCGACTCCTGAAGCCGTAAGAATAACGGTTTCTCCTTCCTTGTTCTTCGTTAAAAGAAGTGTTGATTTAGCAATATATTTTCAAATATATAAATATATATATATAGTGTCTACAAAAGAAAAAAAAAAAAGGTTATCTATATGATATGTCAAAAAAAAAAAAAACTATAAAGCAAGAAAAAAGTAATGAACGAAATATTTTATTCTTATACTGGAAGAAAAGAGCAAAAAACACAAATCCTTTGACGTTGCAATGTGGTATCTTTCCTTTCCTAGCTTTCAAGTCTGGTGTTCTTGTCGCTAATGACTCTCTGGAATATCAATCAGAAGGTCAGGTGTACACCCTGTCACTAGAGGCAGGGATTACTTTCACTTTACGTGTCATGGATCAGAAAAATCATAAGAAAGTCAAATACAAAGGGAGGAGCGCAAACACAGAAATGATCACGCAATTTCATTATCGTGTCATGGAGACTCGAACAGAAGGAGAAAAAGACAGAAATATACTATATTTGTTAAAGAAAACTGAGCAAAACAGAGTACAAAACGAGAGATAACCAGCACGCAAAAGCTCAATAAAAATATTTTATTTATGAGAAATATTTCTAAAAAACGAGTAGATGCAGTAATGGTGTAGCACACTACCCTTTTCTCGTGGCATCTAAGTTGGTGTGTGGATTATCGTTCGTTCTTCTGATTCTGTATTCATCGAAGTTGTAAACTATAGGCGTTGCTTTACATAAGTCAGTGCGGGGGTCCTCTACGCTAGCCAGGAGTTCAAGAAGAAATAACGGCGGAATCCTCCGGTTCCATCTGTCTCATTTGGGAGAGAACCTCATCGAAGACGAGCGGTACCGTAGAGTGCGCCGGAGCGTTGGACGCTGGATGGTATCTGCTAAACGTTATACTCTAACCTTATGGGACGACTGCTGGGGTCCCGGCAGGTAAACGGGAGCGGAGAAAAGGCAAACGAAAAGCGTGTGAGCCACGGAAGGGGAGAAACACATGATAGGCATTCGAACGACATAGATGGGCACGTCGGAGATCCTCTTGGTACTGAGCGATCACGTCGTTCCTCACACGGTGCGGCCTCTACTTCCCTCACTCCACCTTGGTCTCGGCCTCGCACCCCTCTCGACGGGTTCTCTGCGGCTTAAGCTCCTTCCAGTCGAACACGTCCGGCAGTGCGTCGACACGGCGGGACGGACGAGGGAAGCCCTGGAGGGCGTGGGCCTTCTCCTCCTCCCGTCTCGCGCGAAGCCGCATCCGGTGGACGTCATCTGTGTGCACAAAACGCTTCCGGCTGAAGCCATCTTCCGGCTCTCGATCCTCCTGCTGCAGCGGCGGGGGAGCGAACCACTCCTTCCCTCCCTCCGCCTCCTCCCGGTGAGCGAGCAAGGAGCGCAGTGCCTCCTCCGCTGTCATTGCGGTGCGAGCGCTGCGGTTCCCCATCGGTGATCTCACTCGGTCGTAGACCTCCTTCCACTTACGAGCGTCCTCTTCGGCCTGGCGCTCCGGCTGCGTCAGCTGCTCCAGTCGCCGGTGCAGCTCCGCCACCAGCGGGGTCGCCGTGTTCGCGGGGCAGTACGACGCGTGGGTCGGACCGTTGAGCGCATGGTACCCGACGCGCCTGTGGCGGTCGTGTCGCCCCAGACCGCCCCCCATGCCGACCTCCCTCTCGCGCTCCCCGACGTTGAGCGCACGAGGCCTCCGCTCGGGGTGCTGAAGAAAACGGAAGGAGAAATCGATGCCACCCCACTCATCCGCCAGCCGCGGAGCCCGGAACGGGTTCCACAGCGAGGCGTCGTAGTACACACGCCGGGCGTGCATGCTGGGCTTGGTGAGGTACGAGAGGTCAACCGTCATCTTCGGCATGTCAGGGAAGTCCAGTGGGGACCCCACTTCGGCCTGGGTGCGGGGTCGCAGCCGCTCCGCCTGCTCCGCCTTCAGAATCGTCAGGCCCATGCTCATGGGTGGGTCGGGTCGCTGCGCCACGCCACACGGTGACGCGCTCGGTGCGCCATGCGGAGTGTCGAGGGCAGACTCCACCAGTCCCTTCGTCTTGTCGTCCTCTATTGCCTGCGGTAGCGAGGCCCGCAGCGGGCTGAGGCGTCTCGCAGGACCCCCACGCGCCACGCCGCGCCGTGCTTCACGGAATGCGGCCTCCTTCACCCACTGGCTTCGCTTCTGGTCGCCGACCGGCTGGGGCTGTGGTCGCTTAGGGTACAAGAAGGGCGGCTGACAGAAGGGGTAGTGCGGTGCGGAGGGAAGCGTCACGCTGGTGTGAACTTGGCGAATCACCACGTCATCCGACTTCTCGTGGCGCTGGTTCGCCTCGCGGTACCGAGCGAGAGCGCCAACACCGCGATGGCAGCCCTGGTCCGCAGCGGTGAGCGAGCGATCCCGTCGATACGACGCTACAGACTCCCCGGACTGCACGCTCATTCCTCTCTTCGTGGCAGAAAAGAGAGAAGGGAAGCGGAGGGGGGTTCTCTTTCTTCTTCTTCTGGGGGATCGTGAATAAACAGTAAAGCGTAAATGACTTACTCGTACCCGAGTTCCGACTTTCGAACTCCTGCGGTGAACTTACTTCAGCACTACGGAATAAGGAGTCGATCCTAGCGTTTGGCTGTTCTCGCTTTCGACAATAAGTGGTCCAAAAAGGAATACTATCTTTGAGGTCTTTTGAAACAGCGGGTCAAACGCCACACGCACTATTCCTTCTTCTTATTTCACGCGCTGTAGTTGCAGCAATAATAACAAAACGTCAATCATCCAAAAAGAAAAAAAAATGCGAAGAAAAGAGAATAGTAGAGCACTACATCACACTTCCGTATATCACTAGAGAGTAGAAGGGACCCTCCTCCGCGGTGGTGCGACACACACCCAGACATCATCCTCAGTGGATGCCACACAATTATGACGTTGTGGTTGATGCGGTAGTTGGTTTTTTTCTGTTTATTGTACAAATTATACACGCACCAAAAGGTTACACACATCTACGCTATACAATGAAGTGATGAAGAAAGTGAATGTGTGACAAGTTAATCCAATCGCACACAAAAAGACATATTTGCTCTAACCATATATGTTTTTTTTTCTCCCAAACCATTAAGTCCATTTTTTTTATAATAAAAAACGTCTTTATCGTCTTCTTTTGCTGAGCGTGTTTTATCTTCTTATGCCTATTCTTCGCAACTGAAATGAACTACGCGAAAATCTCTACTTCGTCACATTACAGCCCCTCAGAGAAAGGATATGGCCAAGGACCTCTTCTCTCTCTCTCTCCCTCTCTCTCTCTCACTTATTCCGGTTGTATTTCACTTTTAGTTTATGAAATGGGACGAGAAATACGAATAATGCCCGGGCTCAACCACGTATCCCACAGACGCGCTGAAGACCGAAGTGGATGGTGCAAAGAAAATTCACACATACTGAAGATAGAAATGGTTGCTGTGGTTCAAATTTTATGTATTTATTTAAATATTTATTACTGTTATATGTATTCTCTCTTGTCATCGTTCTCGCATTCGTGGTTCATAAATGTCAGCCGAGATGAACTTCAACGCCAGTAAAACCACGTGTGGTAACCTAACGAGTAGCCTAACCAGTAAAACGTTCACTCATGTTGTTCTCCTTCGCCTGTTTTCTTTTTTTGTGGCGCCAACAACAATTTATCCATTTCACTTCGTTTAACAAGAAAAATGTGGTGAAAGAAGTCACTGGAGTCTTCATCACTTATCAACAGAATCCGTACTCCAAGTTCATAATACATCCATAAATTCAAAGATAGGTAGATGTATGCATCTGTAAACACAAAAGTAGGGAAGTAGAAGTTGAGTTCAGTAAAACGCATATTCAAAAAAAAAAAAGGCTTAACAGGTAAATAAATGGAGACGGATCAATAGAGACGTAGCAATATATAAACGTGGGTGATGTGCCGGTTTTACATGTAATGGGATTAAACAACAACAAACAAAACACATACATATATCAATATAAATAGCTCACCCTTGTGTGTGAAGTTACTCCATATAAATTAATTGAGAGGGGAGGGGGGCACATCTTGAGAGTGGCATGACAACATTAACCAATAATAAAAAAATAATAATGAAAAATATAATATAGTGGTGACCTTGTCCGTAGGGGTGAACAGCAATAAAAGTTTATTTACATCGTTCAGGAAACACTAGAGGAGAAAGTCTGGTACTCTTCTTTGAATTGGTTTCTGTTCCACTATACCTGTTCCTCTATAGCTAGCTGAACTAAACGCTAGACCGCCTAATCTAGCTATACTAGCTGTATACTCTTAGATCCACTATACAAACTCTGTTTTACATCATTAAAAAATATATATATCTATACATATAAGAATATAAATAATATGTATTAATAATAATATGTCGCAACTTGTGAGGTTTCCGCGATTAACTTCAGTAAATATTTTTTTTCTTTCTTTATTTCCTGTTGGTGTAGAGATTGTTTAGTGACATCAAAGTCATTATAATAGCGGCCAACACAATAAGCCAATGAGGGAGCTGAACGGAGAAAAGAACGAGACTGCGGGAGATGTTTCAGCTGCTTTCCCTCGGGGACCACACTCCAGAGAAGCTACCAAGCGCTCCAGTCGGGAAGAGGCCTGCGGGCCTTCGCCTTCCGCTCCTCCAATTCCTTCTCGACTTGCTGAGTCGTTCGCTTACTCCGCTCGTGCTGATCCTCGGCCTCCAGCTGGAACGCTTCAGTCCGGGTGGGGTGGATGATGTACGTGCTGTGCAGCACGTCGTAGTCCTTCGCCTCCGGGTCTTTCGGGTTGGCATGCACCCGGGGCCGGTCGAGGGGCGCCAGGTGCTCCAGCCCTGGTCGCACCCCACAGCGGATCGCTGTCTCTACGCCCAGGTACAGGAAGGGGTTCTTGCGGGTTCCGGTGGTGGCGGGGGTGGGGTGGCAACGCTCACACTCCGCACGTGTCGGGGTGGCGTAGCTGCAGAGTAGCAAGCGGGCTAAGTTCTCGCGCTTCATGTTCTGCTCCGCCTCCTGGAAGGAGACGCCGTCCCCACGGTAATGGATATGCTTCCACAGCTGGGCGCGCTGAGAGGGGCTCATCTCGTCGACGTCCTTCGTCGAGCGTTTGCTAAAGTCGGAGCACGTTGAGAGATGGATGGTGTTGCCGTCTCTAATCGGCCCTTCGTAGAGGTCCTTCCGCTCCGGCTTCGCCCACTTCTGCTGCATGGCTGTGGCAGAAATCTGTTGAGGGTTTCCCTTCTCATCCAGCTGGCGTGACAGCAGGGTGCGGTCCTGCTGCTGGCTATACCCGCCTTCCGTCGCTGCGTCCAGGCTGTAACCCACGTAGTTCTCCTCCTCATCGTACGGTTTCTCCTCAGGGATTACCTTCTTGAGGGACTCAATGCTGGACTTGCACTCCTTCACCAGCCCCGTGGCTGGGTTCGGCGGCTTGAAGGGCTCCTCCTGGAGCTGTGCCTCGGGCCACACCTTCTTCTTCGGCCACGCCTTCACCTCCGTCGCATGAGAGTCAAAGTAGTGAAGGCGATCAATGTGCGGGAGCCGGAACGGCGGCTCGGCCTTCGCGGGTGACGTTTCCAACAAGGGCTGCTGGAGGGGGCGACGGCTCGACATCGGGCTCAACCACGGCTAACACAACACGAGGAATTGCACAAAGGAAAGGAAGGCAAAGACTTTTAAAAAGGATAACACTGAAACTTCAGTACGTGCAGGGATCGCTTATTTAGAATCCTCTGCAGCTGATGATCCGTGAGATGGGTCGAGGTGCTATTCTTGCCGGACTTTGGTTTAAACGAGGTAAAGGTATGTGTAGTGTGTTGTTGTAATTTATTTAAAAGTTTGTAATCGATCGGTAATGCAATCTGAGCTTGTGAAAGTCTGAAAAGACAAAACAATGGTCCTGAAAGGAGAAAGAAAAAACAAAACAGAGATCGAGAGAAGACAGAAGGAGAACAGAGTTATGTTGTTAAGAATGCCTCTCTCAGTAAGAAATGTGTTAGTGCAACCACATCCCTTCGCACCCCTCGCACGCGTTATCTTCCAGGTGAAGAATAGGGTGTTCAGAATGGTTTAACGTACGTTTTATCAGTAGAAGATATATATGTTATTCCCGCATTCTTTTAAGCACAAACGCAGATTGTACGCAGCACTCCACGAGAGAAAAAAAAAGGGCTAAGGTGTACTCCCCTAAAACGTAAAATAATTAAAAGTACAAAATATAGAGGTGAATTAAACCAATATATATATATATATTTAGTGGAGGCTCTTCGTTTTTTGTTGCTGTTTTTCGTAGCCACGCGAATATATCGAAAATGTCCCAACGTTGTCACATCATAAATGAATCATTAAAAACTAATTCTATATAGGAAAACATAGCGCAGTGATTGAAAACAAACTTGTATTTCTCCCACTTCAAAAAAAATAATGGACGATGGAATGTGCAACTCGCACCGTGTTTCCTTAAGGACATGAAACTTCACGATACAACAAAAACGAAAAAGCCATAGCGTTATATAATACTCAGGAAAGAAGTTTTTTAAAAAAAAAGAATGAAAAGGTACAGTTATCGCGTTTCTAGGACTATACAGGCAAAAGAAACCCCAGCGTATTTTCATGGATGACATACTGTCTCTTTTTAAAAGCGACACACAATACATCTAAAATTGAAACATATAAATAGGTGTCCTTTGATTGTATACACATACCTTCATCAGTATATTTTATACTTTTAACGTGGTGAAGTAGGTACATAAAAATTAAAAAAAAAAATAAACAAAGCGGAACAGCAACAACAGCACTGAAGGAAAATGAGAAGAACAACACTTCATGCGCTTCTCCTTACAACACTTGCTAAACAACCAGAAGAATATACTCAAAACTCCCCTTCTCTCTGAATCCGTTCGCAATATTATTACTATCGTTCCATTTTATTTACTTCGCCTTTATCTTTATTTTACATTGCATCTCGACCCATCAAGTGCTCCGCCAGAAACTCCGCGTACTCCGGCACGAAGAAGGGGTTCTCGATGGCCTCGATCACCTCGTTCGGGATGATCTTGTCCACAGAGATCTGAATGTACAGCTCATCGAGCAGGTTCATCATCTCCTGAAGGGTGATGGTGCTGTCTTGGATCGGGATGGAGTAGTAAGCGTAGAAGTTGGCCAGCATTGAGGCCTTCAGAATCTCAAAGTCCGTCTCGAACGTCACGGCGAGCAGGCTCTCGATCGGGATCGCAGACTTCTCCATCGCCTTGTCCTTCTTCGACCGCGGTGATTCTGGCACTGTGCTCTCCTTCTTCTTCGGCAGTTTCATAAACACCTGGTTGAAGTAGTCGTACGCCATCTTCGCCATAGAGGACGGCATACGCCACGTGTGCGGTGGGTCTTCCGGGTCCACTTCGGCCTCCCCAGCAATGCTGCTCCGGGTGCTTGCCCCAGCGCTCTGCCCACCAATGGGCAGCGAACCCATTGAGAAGAGGCGGGAGCCGTTGCGCATCATCTCTGGAATGTACGCTGCATCGCGCTCCTGAAAGAACCGGTAAAACGGTCGACTGCTTTCGGGGTAGGCAAACCCGGCTTTACTGGCGCGCAGCAGTGTCAAGCTGCCGAGCTGAACGTCAGAGGAGGCGTGACGCTCATTCAGGGCATTGCTACAACCCACGCCGTTCTCCTGCTCCTCCTCCAGGTGGACGGCATACGAGATGATGCTGTCGGCGTCCTCGTTGGTTAACAGGAACTCCTTGATGCGGATGCGGTGCAGGTCGTCGGGCAGCACCACCTTCTGCTCAGCGGACTCGTTGAAGCGCTCCACAGCGCTGATGATCTGCTTCCAGTTCGACACCATAAAGATGTACGGCTCATCGATCTTTTTATTAGAGTGATCGAGAATCTCTCCCTCCGTCTTGTAGTTCATGTACACCAGCGACATAAAGGTGTTGACGCTGATGGTGTTGTCGGAGCGCTTCCGCGGATTCTTCTTGCCAATGCGCTCGACAAACTGCTCTTGCAGCACAGGGTAGGGGCAGTTCATGACGAGGGACTTGAGCAGCACCCAGCCCTCACCGTTCTCATCGAGATAGCCGAAGAGATCCTTCAGATGGAAGTAGCTGTCAATGTAGTAGTTCGCGACGCGCTGCTGATTGCGAGCTCCCAGTTGCGAGATGATGTTCGCGACATTATCACCAAGATGAGTGCCGGAGGTCTCAAAGGAGATCATGTTCGAGTTGTTCTCCATCAGCGATATAATGGACGATGCACAGAAGATGGACACCAGTTCATTATCACGGATATCCACAGAGCGGACCGCTGGATGGCCCTGGAGAATCTCACACAGCTGAATCACGAAATCGTCGGAAAGTCCGCAGTTGACCATCGTGATCTTACGCATCGTGGTGCTCACCAGGACGATTGGGAGGAGAGCCATGCAACCCTTGGGGCCCAGAAGAGAGCCGTCGAGCTCCAGCGTGCGGATTCGGTGCCACGCCGAGGGAACTTCAGGAAGCCGGTTGTAGATATCTCGCTGGTAGTGAATGCCGAGCTCCTCGCACACCTGCTTGTAGGCATCTCGAGGAGACTTCCTATTGAAGCGCGCCAGGGTGGCGTCGACTTTTGCCATGGTGGTCATGGTGAACGGGTGTATAAGAAGAAGAGAGCTAAAACACTTTAACCACAACAATAATAACAAGAAAAGAATTATAAATTATCGTTTTTTTGTACAAAGATAGTAATTAAAAAAAGGAAGAGAGAAAGTGAGTGCAAGAGCCAACGTTTCATTAGGCTTTTGTTTTCGTGCGACGGCTTCTGAAAATAAGCCCACCGCAACACCTAAAGACGGTCTGTGGTGTTCGTTAGAGTGAAGTTGTTGTTGTTTTCGTTCTTTCTTTTCTTTCTTAAATCCTCACTAGAATACAGAAATCAGGAGAGAATACTAAATTAATAAATCGTCCATTCATTTTTTTTTCATTTTTTTTTTCATTTTCTTCGTTAGTCCAGTTCTCGCTGAATCAAAAGTAGAAGCGAAGAAATGTCAAGTATGTACAGAAACGTGTCATCAGCCGAGTGTGGGGTCCATAAAATCTGTAAACATTACAGTATCTACACGCTGCTGCTTTGTTTTAATCATTGTGATTATAATTCCGCATTTCTTCGCTTCCAGGTGAAAGTATTTTTCTCTTCTTTTTTTTTTTTGATTTCTTTTAATAAATAAATAAATATACATATATATATATATATATATATATATAAAGAGTTACATCGTCCCAAAGTAATTCTTCCTCCTGTTGGTCTCTCTCATTTTTAAAACATCTGAACACCTATCAAATATCAATCAATATAATAATATTGTGTCTCACAATTATTTTTTTCGAGAGAAACCAACCTACAAGATAGAATGATCCGAACCACGGTACTGCATCACCAGTGACACAGGATTGAGGCTCAGCTGGTTTGATTCACACATTTCTTTTTTTTTTTCTTTTCTTTAAATAGTTTAAAAAAAAGGATAAAATACGTTTTAAAATGGTGATGGTAAAATAATAAAATGAGAATACAGAAAAAAAAAAGGAAAAAAAAACATTTCAAGGAACTTCTAATAGATTACATCGAGTGTTTCTTCGTGTTGTTACTTTGTTGTTGTTTTCCCTCACAGAAGAGCTGAAAACACAGATGGAAAACCATAAAAATAGTCGTAATCATATAAAGGGAGTAGTAGTCTTCATCCAAGAACGAATCCCGCACTCCAAACATAAGGCCACCGCAGCTTTCCTTTATCAGGATCCTACTAACACTTTTTTTTTTGTTTTGGTCTCGCTGATTTCTCGTTCCCTTTCTCCCTCTTTCCTCTCTTCCTCACGACTCTCTCTCTCTCTCTCTCTTGAAAAGCAATGGTAGGTGGAACGAGTCCTTCAGTCTTTGGTTTAGTAGCTCACCGACTCACGGAGCGTCTCAATGATCCGGGTGTCCTCATCACGTTCGAGCAGATGCTTCTGCAGGAAATCGGCGTACTGCGGGCACTTGAGGGGGTTCTCAAGGGCCTTAATCGCGTCGTTGCTGATGATCTTGTCGACGGTTGTCTTGATGTACAGCTCATCGAGCAAGTTGGCGATCTCCTGAAGGGTGATGCTGCAGTCCTCAACCGGAAGACCGTAACGCGAGTAGAAGTCACGGAGCAGGCTGCATTTCACCTTCTCGTAGGGGCTCTCGAAGACCGTGTCGAGCAAGATTTGGATCGGAATGGCAGGCTTCTCCATTGCCTTGTCGCGGAGTGCACGAGGGGACTCGGCGACGATACTCTGCTTCTTCTTTGGGACCTTGACGTGCTCCGCCTTGAAGAAGGCAACGATGTCCTTCACGATGGACGAGGGCAAGCGCCACGTGTGCGGGGCATCGCCAGCAGGCATGTTGGGCTTGCTGTCCTCAGGGTTGCTGGAGGTGCTGCTGTTCGCGCTCCTGCTCATGGGCATTGAGTTAATGGAGAGGAGACGAGAACCGTTGCGCATCATCTCCGGCACGTACGCCGCATCGCGCTCCTGGTAGAACTGGTACACGGGTCGAATGTCGGCGGGGTAGCTGAAGCTGGACCTGCTGGCCTTGAGGAGACTGCGGGCGTTGAGCTGGTACTTGTTGCCCTCCTTGTTCTCGCTCTCTTCGATCTCCTCTTCACGAAAGCTGATCGCGGCAGAGATGATGCTATCCGCTTCCTCGTTGGTTAACAGGAACTCCTTCATGCGGAGGCGGTGCAGGTCGTCGGGCAGCACCACCTTCTGCTCGGCGGACTCGTTGAAGCGCTCCACAGCGCTGATGATCTGCTTCCAGTTGGCCACCATGAAGACGTACGGGACATCAAAGCTCTGGTTGGAGTAATCCAGCACTTCACCCTCCGTCTTGTAGTTCATGTACACGAGTTGCATGAAGGTGTTAATGTCGATCATGTTGTCGGAGCGCTTCTTGGGGTTCTGCGCGGCAATACGCTCGGCGAACTGCTCCTGCAGCACCGGGTAGGGGCAGTTCATGACGAGGGACTTGAGCAGCACCCAGCCCTCACCGTTCTCATCGAGATAGCCGAAGAGATCCTTGAGCTTAAAGTAGTTGTCGATGTAGTAGGTCGAGACGCGAGTGCGGTTGTGCTCGCCTAGGCTGACAATGATGTTGCCGACGTTATCCCCGACGTGAGTGCCGTCCACCTCAAAGTTGTTCATGTTGGAGTTGTTCTTCATCAACGAGATGATGGACTGGGCGGAGTAGATGGTGACTAGCTCGTTGTCGCTGATGTCCACCGCACGCACGGTAGGGTGTCCCTGGAGGATCTCACACAGCTCCTTCACAAAGTCGTCAGAGACCCCACACCCCCGAAGAGAGATCTTGCGGAGGGTGGAGCTGACGAGCACGCAGGGGAGGATGGCCATGCAGCCCTTCGGGCCCAGCAGGATGTGGTCGAACTCCATACTCTGGATACGGTGCCATGCGTTGGGCACCTCAGGAAGCTGGTTGAACACCTGACGCTGGCAGTGCACGCCAAGCTCCTGGCACACCTGCTTGTACGCATCACGAGGGGATTTCTTGTTGAAACGCTGGAGCGTCTCGTCAATCTTTGCCATGGTGGTCATCGTGGAAGAAAGGGGTTTACAAGCGGGGAGTTAGTAAATGGAGATTACCGTGCTAGGAATACACACACAAAAAAAAAGAGATACTGGAATCACTCGAAAGTGTCGTGTAACCTTTTTTTATTGACTTTCTGAAAAGAAGCTCACTGCATTCACAACAGAGTAGTAAATGAAAAGAAGAAACAAGAGAGAAAGAGGGAGGAAAGGGGATCAACGATGCGTGGGGATCCATGGGCAATGTCAGCTGTGACAAGAACATGTACATCGGGTTTTCAGGTAACGTGCTAGACGACACGTGCAGAAAAAAAAAGCAATATTTCAGTAAATGCGGAAATATTTTTTAAAAAAAAATAGTAATGACGGAAAACAAGAAGTAGAGTAGAGAGAAAGATAGAAAACATGTCAGAACATCAAAAATTCTTTTATACAATTCTATTTTATTTTTAGTTTCTAAAGGATACACTGAAGAGAAATACACACACACAAGTATGTATATATATATATAGGGAAAGTAAGATACAGAAATTGAGAAAATTTAAAAAGAAAGAGAAACAGGTGATGTAGAGCGATCTTTTTTTTTTTTTTTTTGGTAGTACTCCTCCTCCAACAAATCGGTTATCATTCTATTTTTTCATGTTTTGATTCGGGTAATGAAGGTATTCTTTTATCCACCCTCTTCGTTATGGTTGTTGTTGTTTAAAGATTATCCCTCTGTTTCTTGGTGGTGGAGTGTCATGTCTATAGTACACCTTTTGTATTCATGAATCACCACAGAGCGAATAAAAAGAGAGCTGAGATCAACAAACAAGCACGTTCACGACAGCAAACAGTCGTAAGTCTAGTTTACATTTGAACAGGTGTAATGGATGAAATCGAACGAGTTTAATTCATTTCTTGTGGGGGGGCTTCTATTGCTCTTTTTTATTTTGTCTTCTGCAGAAATATGGAGAAAAAACAACAACAACAACCGACATCAACGTGGTGTAGCGAAAACACGCAAAAGCAGCATCCACTCACATTCGTCAGTCACTGCGCTCTGAATGCAGGTGAGACATGTGAGGCATGTTCTGCTCCGCGTTGTTCTAGAATTTAATTTTCCCTTTATGTAGTGTAGAGGTTTGCGAAGCTCTCTCACTCACACCTTTGAAAGGAAGAAAAACTCACTAAAACCGAAACTTCACCAAAGTTCGCAACATCCAAGGCGTGAGGTACAGGGGAGAAAGTCCGAGGTGAATAATTAAAAAAAGAGGGGAGTAGAAGAAATTCTGATTAACTGTGGCGCAGCGATGTCTCGATCGCTCCGTTAGTGTCACCTCTTGCAGGTGCACAACATCACACATAATTATCCTTTCAGCGAGAAAACAAAACAAAACAAAACAAAAAAGGCGAAAAACAAAAGAATCGAAAAATAAAAAATGGAAAATAATTATTTTTTAGTGAAAAAGTTCGGTTGTAGGTGAGTGTAAAGTTTTGAAGTTGTAGATGCGTGGAGTCAACTGCAAAGCAAACATGCGTGCGTACCAATATGCACATCGACATTCATTTAGTGATGAATCTAGCAGGTGTAGCAATTCAGTGAATGCGTCTGTAGAGACGGATAAAGAGTCGGTGTGGGCAGAGAAAAAAAAAAAGCTAAAATGAGTTAAAAAAGGAAAAAGCAAAATTTCTTTAAGTCCAACTTCGTCTCTATCAATATGCATATGTATATAGTTATAGATACGGAGGATCTGTGTGTCTCAGCTCACGTGAGGACCCCGTTGGAGTCAAAACAACAGCAGCAGGACTATGGTAGTGAGGCCTTAGAAATAAAAGTACAGATCAGCTCAAGGGTCTCTGACCATTCAATAATATCCGTCCCTCCCGCTATCGCTGTCAGTGTTGTTGTTGATTTTGCTTCTTTACTTTAGAGGGGTATATCTAGTTTCCCCCCTCTTCTCACAGAGTATACCTATCCGCGCTCAATCTGCTGACATACTGATAAAGTTTATGTTGATGTTCAGTCGTGCCTGGCTATTTGGAAGGATTATGCGGTTTTAGCTTTCGCGTCGAACCCTTCTTTAAAAAAAAAAATTAAAAAAAAAAAGAACAGCCCCTGTCCTTTACAAGCACGCAAAGGCAGATTTCACCGACCTGTCATCCACACTCCCTGCCTTTCTGTGCAGCAGCTACATCCATCCAGCCGACGATGGAGACAAATTTCACTACTTTAACTTTGACCATTCCTGAGCTTCCCTTACTCCTTCACTTGTTGTTCTTCTTCCTCTGTACTTCACTGCGCTGGACTGTTGTTGTTTTTTTTTTACTTATTTTGCAATAGAAAGGAGAAAGGAAGGGGTTCTCTTCCTCCTTTCACCTTCCGCCCACAAAGTTCGTGAGGATTCCATTGAATGGGGCGGAAGTTCTTCTTCATGAGAAGAGACAACTTTCGTTGCGAGAAACGCCTGGTATAGCTCGCCAGCTACAGCACAGCCTTCGATGCTCCGAGGTGGAGTCCGCTCGCACACACCGCTCTTGTTTGTTATGCTCTGCATCGTCACTCGCTAGTCTCCTCCATCGCTATCTTCACACTCGCTCACCGACTCCAGGGATTTCTTTCATCACACGCTTTCCGCAGTAAGTTATCTACACGGGAGACACAAGTGCGGTGGCCAAGCGCCAACACACAACTGGGCACATACTGATGCTTCTCGACACATTTATTGCGCGCCAACGTCATCGCGACCAAACAGGTGCTCCGCCAGGAACTCCGCGTACTCCGGCACGAAGAAGGGGTTCTCGATGGCCTCGATCACCTC